>JARHVA010010465.1:0-167910 GCA_037957365.1 Torreya grandis | reverse complement strand
AAAAAATACACCATATATGTTTTTAGATTATTATTTTGGGTGATTACATGATATTTAGTCTAGACTCTTTTATGTCTGGTTGAATCCTTAGTATCCCAACAACTATAAAAATTAACCATGTGCATGCTTAATATTCCACTTGTTTCATAAACTAATATACTAATATTATTTTATATATCCCACACACATTTTGAATATTTTTATTGAGAATTAGGTTCTTTATTAAGAATTAGAATATGTTAGTAGTAGAATAGGGATAGAAATTGTAGAGTATAACCATTAGACAATTGTGAAATTTACACTATTTTATACATTATATATCATTTTATATGTATTTGATCACTTAAATGTGCATGAAGGGTCTATATAATATGAAGAGTTGCCTCTTTTGTTTGAAGTGAAAGTACTGGAATATGAAGTGACAAAGCCTTTTTACTATCTATATATAGTGCTCACTTGTATTATAAAAATGGTTCCTAATTATAGAGATAAATAAAGAGATTTAATATGGTCTTTCTCTATGTATACATATTTAATTTTCATAGTTACACTTTATTTTCCTATAATTTGTTAATAATTTAAAATGATAAATATTTTGATTGAATTAATACTATGAATAATGTTAATTCCTTTATAATATTTCCACACGGTTTAACTTTAATTTTACCATATTAGTTTCCTTGAGTATTTTTTTTATTAAAATTCACACAAACATTCCTAATTATCATGTTATGATGGGTTTCTAGGAAACTCTACTAACAATGGTGTGGTGAGCATCAAACATAGAAACATGTTGAGATGGTTACCTAAAATAAATAAATTTAGAGTGATGGTTGGATGAGATAATCTATAATTTCTTAGAAGAGGATGAAAAATGATAGGAAACATTGTAATAAAATTCATAAGTGGGATTATAAATGGAGAGATAAAAAAATATTTTAGTGTGAATTGCATGCATTGTTATTTCATGGTTGTCAAGAATTGATTACTATTTCTTCAAGTTGAGAGAAACATATCAATTTTTTTGGACTAAGGAAAAGATAGAACAATTGTAACATATGGACATTGATTAGGTGCATGCAATATATCATTAGATAAAGAATACTATTCATGTATACACTATTGAGTTTTCCATGCAATGATATATCATGTTTAAGGTTGTATAGAATTTATTTGTAAGAGGTATTCAAGGAATTTTTTGTAGTGACTACTATCATGTTTAAAATATCAATTGTGGAAAATGCCATGGTGCCTATTCTAGATAACATGGAGTAGTATATTATGACATTAGAGGGATGCATGTAATAATAAAGTGAATGATGAATAAATGAGAAGAGAAACTTTAACCTAAACCCAGAAGGTGGGTGCCACATAGAAGCAAAAAAAGGTGAATTTTAGGACTAAATTAGGACTTCTAATAATAAAGGAGTAAAAAATAATCCTAATGTAGTTATGAGTATGTGTAGATTAGAAATTTTATAAGATAAATAAGGAATGTGATATAAATGAAGAGGTATAGATTATGGAATTGAGAATATTAGGAAATGATAGGGCCCAAAATAAGAGAAGGCACATATGAGAGTTCAATAATGAATAGATATTGGAAAAGGGATGTGAAAGAGATGGAAGATAGTGGAAAGAGAGAAGAGGGGTGATTAGATTAGTTAGAAGGTAGTTTTAGATAGAGATAACAGTTAAAAGGGAAGATATTATCTGGAGAAGATAAGGAACATTATTTTTAAGAAGTTATATTAAGTTAGAGGATTCAAACAAGTTCAAATTTAAATGAAACCTAAGTCATGGACATGGATAATTCATTTTAATGGTACACATATCCAATGCCTAATTTATCAATAGAGAGAAGAAAAAGTGAGTAATATGGTATAGATAGTACATGGTTTGAGTTTTTCATAGATAAATTTGTAAAATATAGTGAAGAAACCAATATTATTTTAGATAGGAATAAATTGATTGAGGTTGGATTTCATGTCGCAACAAATCTTAAGACATTGGCAAAGTATAGTCCAAATCAACCACTAGTTTCATCTTTTAACACATGAAGTGGAGCTCTCAATATAGTTTTTATTACTTTGACACCATATGATGGGTATAATAACCTAAATTAGTATCTGTTAAATTGAGAAATAAAATTGTAGATTAAAAATGTAATTACATATGATGCAAATAAATGTGAACTCATAAGAGCCTTAACATGAAGAGATATAGTTATTATACAAAATATATGCTACCATACTAATATTTAAATATGTTAAATATCAAATAATAATATAATTTAAAATGAATAAATTTATGATTCAAAAAATAAAAGATCTAAAATAAATTTGTCAAAAATATTTAGAGTCAGTATGGGACTATGGTCATAGGTTCTCTGATGTAATGAGTAGAGTGGATTTTCTATTTCAATATATAGATAAGGATACATGGTTTTTAGAGAGTATATGAACTCATATTAGGTTATATATTTATAAAACCCATTTCACTTTTAATTCCACTACTAGAATAGTTGTACTCCATATGGAGAAGATAGAAGATAATGGGGAAAATTAACAATCTACTATGAAAGATAACACAACATTAGATTTTTTTTTTAAAAATATGTATGAGCTACATGAAATTAATAATACTAAGTTATTATTTTGGTTTATGGATTCCATAATATAGGGGAACCATATGAATGACTTCCCAAAATTGAAAAATTAATTATGTGAGATCTTCTAGGTAGTAGGACATTAAACTATAAAATGTAATCTCTTACATTAGTATATCCAGCAATCAAAGAGTTTATACTAAAATTTATTCAAGTAACATAATAATGATGATAAAAATTTCAAAGCTATAGAAAAATTAAAGGAATACATCAATAATAAATTCATCATAATAGTTGTACAATGAATCCTTACTATAAAAATTGGGATTCCAAGACAATGTAGAAATGAACACTATGGCTTTATACCAACCTTAAGGTTTAGTAGGGTAGACACCATAATCTCTATAGTATAAAAAAATATGGAATTTTCCATCTTATCAATATCATCAATCATGTAACACTACATTAACCCATCAAAATCCAATAGGATGGACCCCATCTTCACCCTAAGGGCCATGTGGGGTATATGATATTCAAAAAAATAGGGGTGAAATTCACCATAATAATAAAGAGGATATGATGGTCAGATATATCAAGGGTAGGATTTTGATAGAGATAATGAGGATATATAGGAGGATACTAAGGCATATACCAAGGTGGTAATCATTGAAAATATGAATGACTTGGGTGTTAAATTATTTTTTGTTATTTATGTGGAGAATACAATTGGTTAACATAAAGTTGACCAATTAATCATCATAGGTAAATGTATTGCATTTATTATAGATTTTTAGGTCAATACCACACTTGATATTGTTTAGTATTATATAAATAGAGAAAAGAGAAGCTTGTGTGAAATGTAAACATGGTAAATTTGCATCCAAGGGATCTTGAGTACTTGCAAGTAGTCACTTAGTGAAAACATGTAGAATAATGATTACCACCATTAGAGATGTTGCATGATCAAAAAATTATAAACGTGTAGTAAGATAAATATCTTGATCCTAAAATAGAAAAGAGTTTGATGTACTAGGAAACCTAGATATTTTATAATATACAACACCTAACTATGTTTGATATCGATACTATAGTTAACAATGAACAAATCTATGGTCAAAATATGTGCATTATTATGTAGGATGGAGTAGTTAATACCTTGATAGATATACTCAAGTTGGTAATTACTCTAAAAAATAATCATATCTCACATAACATCATAAATATCTTGCATAATTTTTTACACTACACACAAAGAGGGTAGAAACACACTAATAAGATGGTATGGTATGCAGAGAATAAGAAACCTTAGGGTGTTTAATATTGTATGGATATTTAATTGGTAGGATATGAAGTACTAAATGATATATTTTATTTTTAAAGCACAATAAATATGATCCCTCAATCCACATGGGAAGTTATTTGATGATCAAATCTTAGTTATAGTCCAGTAGCACTAATTCTTACAAAATATGGGAAGGTAGAACCTATAGGTCAGATGGAGGATGTGGAAATTTAAATTTTTTGGCCTAATCTTGTGAGGTGGTTTCGATTTAATCGACATGAATAATGATGTAACCCACTAGCCTATGTTTATTGATAATAAGTGGGATTATAATGGTCAAATGACCATTAATATAGTGTGAAATCAATTTGAGGCATATCGAGATGATAAATTTATTATTATACCCATGAAAAAAAAAGATAAATCCATACATCATATCCAATAAACTTGATTCACCATATGATAAAGGAGTTAATAATTGATTTAAAATGTGAGCAAAATCTAAACATAACACACTAAAAGTTGTAATAACATTTTCCATCTAGAAATAGATCTTCAACAATATATACAAAAATATATAAATTTCATCTATAATTATGCTATCAAAGGCACAAGTCCCAAATTTTTTGATAGGAGAGAATGAGTTACCTTATGTAGGATTACCAACAATATATGTAGTAGATTGGATATATCAAGTAGGTGTGACAGACATATTTACACCAAACCTACTGAGGAATATGTTATAACATGGAAAACTATGTATTATATGCATAGGGATTTAGATACCCATATGATGAATTGGGTAAGAAGATATCATGAGGTGAGACCAGTGTGAATGGTTTTATTTATAAAGTGATAATTAACTCAATATTTTACAACTAGGGATTTGGGCCAATTTATTTCCATATTAGGGAAACATGTTACAAATATAGATGAGTGAGTCAGTACACTAAATTATTATCTAAACTATACTATTACAATATAGTGGTCAATACACAGGTCACATAAATTATATTAGGAATATGTTTGTGAATTTTCATGAGCTTCATTTCAAATAACACCTATAATCATAAATCAAAGGCCATTTTTATTGGAAGGATAGTGTCTTGAAATGCATATTCATAAATGTGTATACATGTGGTCTTCATAGGGTGTAGAATGTAGATACTGAGTACATGTATTCAATCATACATTAGTGCATATTTTAACAATGTGGTACATTCATCAAGAGCACAAAAGGGAGAATAAGAATGGTTATATGTCCAATAAGACTTTATTCAAACATTTGTCTTCAAATATGAGAAAATATTCTTTCAAAAATCCATTCAAAAGATTAATATATTATTATACCATGGTCAAGTGGAATATTTTAGTATTACACAAGACTACACTTCCCAGGATAAAACAACTAAGGACTTGAATGCAACTCTTCAAATCTATAAGGATAGTAAATAGAAAGAATATTTTCTTAAAAAAACTTGAAATAGAATAATTGATAATGGGGAACATGTTGATTCAAATTAAAATGATGAGGACTTGGATTTTAATGGATTTTTTAAACTTGAGTGAGAAATGGAGGATCCTAGATCAAAAAATGTAGACCAAACTAAAGATCAACAACTACAAAATATAAATATTTAGGTGCAAGAAGGATAGAGAACATTCCAAGAAATGGATTTTGAGTGATTCCAATAAAATGTTCTAGGATCCATTAAATAAATTATTAGGGAATATTAAGATAGTATGAGACAAAATTTATGACGTTAACTAACTTTTAACTACATAGTGAGATTTCATAAGGACTGCAATTGTTGTGATATTATTAGGATTTATTTTCAAAAAAGTTCATAGAGTATGAGGTGTAGATATTTCATTGGGGGAGATGCACATATAGATAAATGAGTTAACATACTATGTTAAAACACACACAATAAATTAAAACTCTCATGAAATTAAACTTAAAGTATGAACTATACCGGATGTAATAAGTAGACATTATCTATCTGGTAGAAAAAGTAGACTAGGTTAGCTCAATGGTGGTGCAACCTAACAAGTTTGGAGAAATCAGAGTATGTAGGGACTACCATTCACTAAATAATGATCGAATTAATGATAAATTCCAAATCCCATTCACAAATTAAGTCTTGTATTTATTCATAAGACATGAAGTGTAATCCTTTATATATGGGTTTAATGGTTACCATCAGATAGCAATCATAGCACAAGATTAAGATAAAGCCACATTTGCAATAGAATGGGGATATTTTCACACAAGGTACTATCTATTGTCTTGAATAATCTTGTTTATATGTTATCTAGGGTTTTGGTCAACAAAGTTAAAGACTTCATCCATGATTTCATGGAAGTCCATCTAAACGATTGGGTTATTTTTATTTATTCAATTATCACCTATGTAAGTTATGGATAATGTTAAAAAACTACTAGGATTTGTGTATTGGATTAAATATGATTAAGTATTTGTTATTTACACATGTTGGTGTCTTTTTGGTTCATATAATATGTAGTGATGTGTTTGAGATTAATCATATTTGTGTCCTTTAGGCTAGTTTAGGATTATCCTAAGTCTATTTAGCATGTGTATTTATTATAATTATAAATGCACTTTATCCCAAATTTATGAGGTGGATCTCACCTTTATTGTCTACTTATGGGATTTGGGTATTATTTTCACAATTAACTCATCCCCCCAACATGTCACAAACTTCCCCCCACTCTCTTTAAGAATATGATATTTGGCACACACCAAGGATACCTTATAAGTTCATGATGGGATATTATTTTAACTCCCTCATTCTTCCTCTTTCTCTATTTAAATATCCTTCTCCTCCTCTCTTTTCATTTTCTCATTCTGCAACAATATTGATTTTTCATTATTGTGATGCTTATTTTATCTTGAGGCCAATATTCTCTCTCTTAGCTTCTACTTACTATTATACTTGGATATCTTTGTTTTCAATGATTATAATAGGTTGTGGGGTTTCTCTCCTTTGACAGTTTCCCCCCTCATCAAATCTCATTTATTTTTGTGTGGTTTGATTCACTCTTGAGGTAAATTTGGTGATTTATGCATTTTTTAATTCATTCAACATTATTTATCCCTTAATCTTGGAAAAAAAATTAATATTGTATCATATACATGACTTATTTTAACATTTGAATAGTTTGAGCATGTATATATTTGAAGGTGAAAAAAGAGCATTTTCCCTCTAAATTTATTTTCCCCCCTCCTCCATTTGTATTTATCTAACCAATTTTAATCTTTGTGAGCTTTAAAGCTTAAGCACTGGTTGAAAAAGAGTTTTTTTGCCTTTCTTATAACCTTATAAATAGTTAATTCATTCTTACTTATCATAATTGCTTCATAAAATTCTAGTTCTTATGGATATATTTTGTTTTTACTCACATTATTTTGAGGCATTCTAGCCATTATAATTTTTTAATTTGTGTTTAAGGCATATTACTCAATTGGGGTTGTTTGGATTTGTGTTTTGTTCCTAAATTTTAAAATTATATGCTTTAAGTGACGACACAATGGTTGATGAGTTAAAATTTAAATTAGTTTGATAAGATAAGTTTTAAAACAATAATACTGAACCTATTTTTATTTAATATAATGTAAATTATAAAGATCTTGGTTTTAATTCTTCAATTGATTCTAATGAAAATTTGAAATGTTAATTTCATCCACACCAAAGGACTTATAATGTAAATTTGTTTGATTATAATTCTTTTAATTTTCATGATTTTGTTAAAATGGTAAAACTTATGAGAATTTTGGAAAGCATAGGCATTGTATCTCTAAATGTTGTAAATTAAATCCATGTAAATATTGGGGTAAATCCATTCATGAAACTTTACACTATTTGAAAATGACTAATAAACCCTCTTCTAAGTTTAAAAAAAAATGGATTCCTAAATATATTATATCTTATAGAAACTTTGATATGTTTTCATACAATAATTATTCTATTGTTTTACATTGAATATATTTTTTAATAGACACATCCTCTTTATTTCCCTTTTGATCAATTCAATTTTTTAATGCATTCCTTGATTTTTTTGCAAAGGAAATATGCTTTGATTGGATATCTTTTTTTTTACTACATTTTCATGCAATATTTCAACTTTGTGATGGAAGTTATCTTTTGATCCAATTTATTATATGTACATATTTTTTTAGTACATTATGAATGTAGATCATATTTTTATGGCATATTATTTACATAAATTGAAATATTGGTGTTAGCTTATTTGTTTTTTAGGTTTGAATGGACCATTTGTCCTTATTATTTGTCTTTTTTCCATTTTGAATTGGCCATATTATATGAAGAGGCATCTTGGAAAATATTAATGATCACACCTTCATCCCTAATACTTTTGATGACACCTTATATTCTTCATTCTCTCTAAAACTATTATAATTCCTCTTGGAGGATGTTTATATTAAGGGGGAATATTATATAATCTCAATTCTCTTCCTTATTTGTAAAAGGTTTTCTTCACTTTTGTAACCTAAATTTAAGCTTAAGTGGGAATATTGGAGATTTATATTATTTATACTAGTTAGTTTTATCCTAAGTATATTTAATATGTGTATTTATTATTATTATAAAAGTACTTTAACCTAAATTTATGAGATGGATCTTACAAATATTATCCATTTGTAATATTTAGGAGTTACTTGAAAGTAAATCCTCTCCCATATGTCACACACTTTCCCCATCTATTTTTGAGAATAGGATATTTGACACACACAGTGAGGAGGCCATGTAAGGTCATGATTGGATTATTATAACTCCCTAATTATTCATCTTCATATATTAAAAAGCCATTTACTCCTCTCTTTTCATTTTTTCATTATAAAAAAATGTTTCTCTTCAATTATTATGATGAATCTTTTATCTTGAGGCCACTCTTATCTCTCTCTTGGCTTATAATTAGTATTGTACTTAGATATCTTTGTTTGCAAGGTTATAATAGATTTTAGGTTTTTTATACATTTGATGGTTTCCCCACTTATCAAATCTCATCTATATTTGTGTGGATTGATTCAATATTAATTTAAATTTATTTATTTAAGAAATATATTAATGTTTTCAATATTTTTATATTTGATTATTTAAGCTCAAGTTTTATAAGGACCTGAAAACCATAGTTTAGTACAATAAAATAAATAAGACAAGTAGAAATAAGAGAAACGTGGCCTGATGTATATAGAATTTTATAAAAAACTCAACAAAAAGAGAATAAGACCAAACTAACTAGACACACCACCCTACTATATTTTCTTAAACTATTTTTCATTCTTGCTACCACTCACTGGTTTTTTATTCTACTACTTGATATTCCTCTCATTTTAGACCTCTGACCTTCCACTATGGCTTTGTTTTATCCCATTATGTCTATGATATTTTCTATCTAATCTTTGTATTTCTTAGTTTTATGATCCCCTAGGGTGATGATGATTACCTCCTTGACTTTGGGGGTACCCTTGGTCTTACCCCCAAATATCATCTGTTGTTCCTTAGTTCCTTCCCTCAAGTCATCAATCTCTTGTTTCAATTTATTCTATTGATCCATATAAGAAACCATATTTCTACCCAATATTTTAAATTATTTATGAAACTATATTAGCTTCTACCTAATGCCCTATGTAATTTTGGTAGGGTCCTCATCCCTCCTCTAAACCTTGGCCACCTTGAGCTCATGGAGTTTGAAATTTGGGTTCTCTATATCCTATTTAAACTAAAGGCTTTTACTGACTTTCTTAGTAGATCTCTTATATGGGGGAAAGGGTCATGAACATTTCTCTTTTCCTTCTTCCCACCCTTCATGGAGTTGAGCAAGTAGAAGGAGAGGCATCACTTATTATTCATTCCAAAGTGAATCCCTTGTCAAATATTTTCTCTCTACTACTTTTTAACAAGTTGATTTCATGACTTCTCATGGGGGTTGCCTATTTAGTGAGAATAAGGATTAACCCTTGATGTATTATATTAGTTTAGGGTTTTTCTTGAAATGTTAGAACTATAGCTTCAAGAGACATGATTAAATAATATGGCAGGATAATCATATGGCCTTTAAAGTGATTCAATATTAAAAAGTGATGTGAGAATATATGGTGAATTTAATTTCAAGTGTAAGATACTGCATTACCTATAGGTATATTGTAGGCCATCTTCACAGAAGGTCAACTTAAAATAAGCCCTTCTTGTCCATGTGGTAGAATGTATTAGTCTAGAAGAAAGCTTTCATAAATTCATGCTTACATCATTTATCCTTAAAGGAAATCATTGCCTCACATGACATGCTAGTAAATTCCCTTATGATTTCCTCTTAAACATCCATCATGGCCCCTTGAAGGCCACCTACCTCTACTTTCATCCTACTATGCAATCTCTAGCAAGAATCTCACTGTGCCTTTCAATCCTTAACATGAAATCTTTAGGCCACCCTTCCACAAATTTCTCCAAACTTTGAGGTTGGTCTAGAATTCTTACATGATATTGTTCATAGTGGTTCATGTCACCCCCATGATGTTATTTTTGTTTCTACAATTATGATTAGGGTTATCATGGGCTAAGTAGCAAGATAAAATTACAATTTTTTATTTTATTTCCCTATCATTGGGATATGCCTTTTTGAAATGATGTATAACACCTTTGAGTTAAAAATTCATGTAATTATCACGACAAAAAATGTAAATTATCCTTTTTATAATCATTATTAGAGTTCCTACATGTTTTTCTACTTCTAGCCTATAGATTTAGTGGATTTTTATCATAATCAAAAAAGGGTTGGATACAAGGGGGAGGGGTAAGTTGTGGGGTCCTATATATTTGGTTATTTTTGTATTGATTACTCCCATTTTTTCCAAGGTATATGATACTTTGTAACCTTCATAGAAGATGTGAGAGATAGTGAAGGCATGAGAGAGAAGGATATTTTTGGTGTCAAAAATATTTTGATTGATGTTGTGAGAGGGGTTGAGATTTACCCATGAGAGAATTAATGTATTGAATATTATTTATCCTTTTATCTTGAAAAAAAATATAATACAATGGGATTTTGTTTGACCAAACCAAAATTGTAGTTGTTGTGGGTATGCCACCTTCTACATGCTCTACATAGGTGTGATCACCATTAGGACATACACAATACTACATAAAATAAATAAAATTATAAATAACTATATATTCTCCCAAGGAGAATATGTTTCACAAAGACACTAGGTTTGAGTGGACTAACGAGTGTCAAACAACATTTATGGATCTAAGGCATAGGCTAGTAAAAAATCTCATATTGATATTTCATGACTAAAGTAAACCATTTAATATTCATATAGGTGCTTTAGGAACTATGGTACAAGTTATTTAACACAACTATTAGAAAAAGGATTAGACCATCCCATTCATTTCACAAGCTAAAAAGTCTCATCTACATAAAAAATATAGAACTCCAAAATAAGAAGCCTTAAAAATGGTGTTCACGCTTAAAATTCTAGACACTACATTTTATAAATGTCATTTGAATTTTTTAGTGATCACCAAGATCTATGATATCTAGTAAATAATCCCATGTTAGGAGGGAGGATATCCAGGTGGTTGATGTTGTTTAAAAAAAAATAGTTTAGAATCAATGTGAGGCCTTAGAGAGAAAATGTGGGGTGAGACCTTTTGATCCAAATACATAATGGGTAGGAACCTAAATAACTCCAAGATGAATCATTGAATGCCCATTTATTTCAATTTTTTTTTATTCTATAAAACATATAATACAACTACTTTATTTGAACAATAAATTTTTCTTATGAACTAGGTGTAAAGGGATAAAAATTAGTTGGTAACAAGAGCCATTCTATTCAGCATCACTAATGGCTTTCTATATAAAATGAGAAAATATGACATACCATGTAGAGTAGCTTTAAATCATAAATAACCTTAAATTTTTCAATAGGAACATCAAGGAATCGCGTGTAAAATTTACATAATAATCCACTATGAGTAAGATATTTTAAAGTGGCCTATGGTGGCCTACTCTATCTTACAATGTGCACTAAGTATCAAAAACATATGAAATGTTTCAACATATGTAAAGTCCTAATCATAGAGATGAAATGCCATTAAACCCCATGTTAGATAATTATCCATTTTAATAATTACGAATTGAATTTTTAGGATCAATCATTAGGGAAAAATAATATAAGATGCGTAAATGGCTATAGGCTTAAGCCTTACCACCAACAATATCTATCAGATCCCATAGAAAAATAAGAGAGGATGTTGAGTAGCACCATGCATATTAGGATTTTTATTAAATGTATTCTTTTTACATTTTATTTTTTTAGGTTTTTAATGTAGATGTATAATGCGATCTCTATATCATAGGACATCAGAGCCAAGCTAGAAAATTTAAAGTCATAGAGTGTAATAAGGAAAGTAACCCAAAATATAATGAACCATTTCATGTAAATTCAACAAAAAGGTCATAAATTAACAAATAATTTAAAATTAAATTATAGAGGAAGGACACTCAATGGTCATTCAAAAATTTATTAATGAAGACACACTTAAATTATTTCATCTTTCCCAAAGCAAATTGAATGCTAGAATAAAGTGTTGTATAATAAAGTAAAGTTGATGAGGGAAAAAATAACATGGTACATCAATAACTCCTATCATTTGAATAAATTCCTCTAGGCATTGAGTAACTAACGTAAAATAATAAGCAATATATTATAATTTTATTCAACAAGCATAACAACACATGGACATCTCAGTACATTCAAAGTAACATGTTAGGCATATTCAAGTGGAGAAATTTATGTAAACAAGGGTATGAATAACACAATGCCATTAAACACCTTATAAAATAAGATACCTCTAATATTTATTCCTAATTCATTTATTTACATGTGAATTATTCATTATCACCAGTTTCAACCAAATTCATCATTCGAAGGGTACCATAAAAACCACCATGGATCGATAACAACTTTCAATTCCTCTCACTAATGCATATAAGGAATATATGGGGCTTATACTTATACTTATAAAAATAAAGTACCATGGATTAGATTTGTTTGAATTCATTAACATAGTATAAGCTAATTTATTCATTCCAAACCAAATAAATACAAAACATCCATGGGCCCTATAATTACATCACCTATAAGGAAAAAATGAAAAGCAAATTATTAAAATACCAACCTTTGGCCAGATCAAATGAGGGTGTTATTCATTTTTCATAAGATATGACTATTTTAATCAACATAACCATAATGGCACAAGCAACAAGATTTCCTTTGATGGATAAATTCTTATCCCCTCACAAGACAAAGATTCCACTCACCCATTTAAAAACAAGGGATAAATATATTAGGGAACACATGGGAATCCCTATAGACTTTGTATAATATTTTATAGTGTGCATTCTATGTGAATTCATCACAATTGATTTTGTAATACCATCAAAATTGCCAAATAGACCATAAAAGGGGTAATCAACATTGCCTACTACATGATTTAACTCAATGAAGATGTTAATTAGTCATATTTTTTGGTCTCTAGCTCATCATGAATATTTACAAGTTTATCATCATACATCATATCCCTTTGTGGAAATCCCTATATGGCCCTATCAATCTTGATGTCAATTTATGGCCTATGACTGTATTCACAAACATTACCTAGACCAGAACAAGGAAATAGTATGAGCATATAGATAGATTAAATGCATGGTGAGTGAAAATTTAGTGTCTTTTCCTCTCATAACATTATGTTCCTACATACATCATGCATTATTTGGGATAACACAATGTAGTGACTAAGCTCCATGATGGTATCCAAATCAGAGTCCACGAGATCCCAAGGGAACCCATAACTTCCGTGACATTATTCATTAATATTCTAGATGTGAAATTAGATGTTATATGGTATAAATCTCTGTCTAATTTCTCAATACCACCTTTTCAAATGATACTTATAGGTCTCAAAAACTAGGAAAAACCACAAGTAGAGGTGTAGGTCTTACCTAAAGCAAAATAAGCATCATCATCAACTACTATAGGAAATAATAAGGAACCGATGTGAAAATAATTTCCACCTCAACCTAAGAATAATATATGTAATACCAAATTATGGACTTACAAGAATAATGTTCCATAGAATGCTACTAAATACAGTATTGCTTAGCTAGGTACCATCGGGAAAGAAGTATACAATTCTATGTTCAAGGACATAGGCATTGATATCTATGAGGAATAAAAAGAGAAATATTTTTTATTCTATAAAGGAGTGCACAATTATCAAATTAAATGTCTAAATATAATTCTGGTGGATAGTGTAGTATGTTTATGATTTTTGAAGGGGCACCAAGCACAAGCTCTTCAAAGGCACAATCAAGACCACAAAATTAGGTATCCCATAATAATAATTGATGCATAGTACAAGGACCCATAATTCAAATTTATTGTCACCATCTATCACAAATCACATGGGTTCCTTTTTCTAACCTTAAAGAGTTGAATAATATGTGTTTTAGGAGGCTTAAGTGTTAGAACATGAACTGCAAGAGATGATCAAGGCCTATAAGTGAATAAAGACTAATTTTATTCCTAAATGAAGATAAAAGTAAAAAATGTAGGTGAACCATGGTTGATTCATCCCCTTATTCCTCTCCTTAACTATAACTTTCATCTTTGGATTTTATAACTCTTACACACTAGACACAAGTGAGTACACAACCACAACCTAAATAACTGATCATAAAAGAAGATAGCATAGCACAATAATAATATACTAAGTATTAGATAAAGTATGAAAAGGATCAAAAGGTGGTTGTGAATAATGATGGAAAATAAGAGATAAAAAATAAGAAGGAAGAGGTAAATGCATGGGTTTTGAGGAGGAGGAGAAGAGGAATAGATAAGAGGAGGAAAATAATAAATAATTTGAAGAAGATATGAGAAAAGATATTGAATGAGTAGATCAAGAATCATACGTAGTGAAAAATAAGAATTTTGAGGCTGATGCAAAAACTAATTTATAAGATAAGATAAAAAATAATAATCCTTATGAAAGTAAGGAGAAAAGACACATAATTCGGCCCAAAATCAAGTAGCCAAAGAGTAGGTAGAGGTATCTTCTAAAGAAAAGGTATCATAAAATTTAAAAACATAGGAAAATTTCACTTTGTAACAACCATTATAAAAATCTAAGAAGGTGGTGATAACCAAGGACCAACAACCATCAACTAAATCACAAGGATCTAAGTCTAATCAAGGGGGTGTGTAAGAAGAGGATTCCTATCATAGGCTACAATTACATAGCCAATGGATATGGTATGTCTTACAGCTTTGGTGAGGTTTATAACCTTCTCCATTCCAATGATTCAAACAAATAATGCTCTTATGGTGTATACAACTTATATATTATCCCTTGAAATAGTATACAATAAGCATTGATCGATGTCTCCCAATTTCCCTTGGTAAATCAAATTGAGGGAGAAAATACATTATAGGAATCCATCACATAAAATTATTTTGAAATATAATAATAGGCATCACATTTGAGGGAGGGAAACAAAAAATTATATCTCTACCTCACCAAAGTAAGGAAACTAATTGATTACACTTTCCTCATGTTGGTCACTCAAGTCTGAGGTGACTAAGTCATATACAAAGAGAAGAAATTCACACACTCTTATGTAGGCTGATAAATTATTGGCATAATATGTGGAAGATATATTATATTTGAATGAAAACTCAAAGTTTAAAATAAAAAATGGAGTCTATCTACGAACTCTTGGACAAGTATGAGAAAGTTTTTAACACTATTGTGAATCAAACTATAGAGATTACTCGCACCATGATATATTGGAAGCAGTATCTCAATAGTACATTAATGAGGTAATTATATATATTTATAAGGATGAAAAATATAAATAAATAATGGTATATCATATTAATACACTTTCTTCAATGGATTTCATATTGAAGGAGTCTTTAGACTCAAGAAACTTAGTGATGGCCAAGATGACTAGCTACTAAAATGACATGCTAATAAATAAATTTGTTAGAATCCAAACTCAATGGAAAATGAATATAATGGAGTATCTCAAATTGTATATTCAATGTGAAGTGTCATAGATTACAACCACCATACTCATCTCTTAGGATGATGATACTCAAAACCTAATGCAATATCAATCCCCTCTACACACTATGATTTATAAGGTAGGGAAGTTATTGGTTATTGAAATATATTAAATCAACACTTTCCCCAATTGGATAGTTATATTTAATAAATCATAAAGGACCCATAGTTTGTTTCACCTACCCATCTCCAACATGAACTCCATAAAAGGACAACCAATCAAGTTGTGCATTTAGTTAAACAACATAAAAACAATGTCACTAAAATCTTAGATTACATCTCTAAAAATAATTACAACACATCCATAATAATCTTATAATATACCATTTTCAACTAATATAGCTATATCCTTGACATCATATCCTCTTCTTCTTTTTTCTCATTTTATGTCTCCACCATCCACATAGTATGGTACACACAATTTTGGAAAATTTTATAAGCTTGTCAATTTTATATAAATGAAGGCTTGAAGCATTATGAGTGGAGATAGTAAGGTTGAAAACACACAAGGTTTGCCTCTTATTTATTCTAATCTATTAAAAACCTACAAGGGCATTAGATTCATACACTTCTTAGTTTAAGCCCCAAAAGGGTGGCTAAATAGTGTACAAGAGTTCAAAATAAGTAAATGAGACCTTGAGTGATTATTCCAAGTAATGTTTCTAGTCCAACATTTCTCTTTAGTAAATCCCATTATCTCTAACATTTTTCACACTTCCTATTATTTTGTCTTGGGATGATATAAAGGTTTAAGTTTAGGAAGTGTTAGTAGTATAACAAGGTTAAAAAACTGCAAAGTATAATTATTTGAAAAGTGTGAGATTTTCACTATTTTGTACATTATATATATTTTTCTATGTATTTTTAACTTAAATGTACATCAAGAGTATAAATAATGCAAAGAGTTCTACTTTTTTTTATAGTATAAGGTTGGAATATGAATAAATAGATCCTTTATAATCTCTATATATATCCCTCACTTGTATTATAAAATGGTTCCAAATTATAGAAATCAATAAATAGATATAATAATGGTTCTTATTTATGTCTATACATGTTCCTTTATGTAGTTACACTATGTTTTCATATAATCTATTAATCATTTGAAATAATGAATGTTTTGGATAAATTAAGACTAGAGAAATCATGTTAATTCCTATACAAGAAAAATACCATAGTAGTTTCCTTGAGTATGTTTTTTATTGCACTTCACACACAAAAATAACAATTAGCATGTTCTTATGGTTTTTCCAATAAAATATTCTAGCATAATCAAATAGTTAATCTCATCGAATGTACTGAGTGAGATTTTAAATTTTACATTGAATTAGTTATTTGATTCAAAACATCATATTTGATGTCTTCAATCATTTTTGGGGTATTTTACACCTTTTTAAGAGATATAAAATTAGTTGAGCCACTAATAATAGTCCATTTACACTCTAATTATTCTTTTTATATCATTAAAAAGATATGATTTGAAACTAATTAACACAACTTGAAAACATAAAGGTGGTGTAGATTCTAAAATATGATATTTGGTACTTGAAAATTATAAGCTTGATACACATTTACCACACATAAATTTATCATTAAAATAAGTTCCTAACATACCATTATCTCATACTTACATGTTATCATATGATTCAACCATATTTTTTTATTTTTATACACACGTATGAACATCTCTATATATTTCAAACATGACAAATATCCTACACATACATCTACAAGATTTAAATTTAGTCAATCTATACAAATTTTAGTTCTATTAGATTCAATCAATATCCCCAATTGATACTAACTTGATCTAGTCAATATCGAGCCATTCCCAACAATGACTATTTTCAAAAATCAAACTCATACTTAGGGTTGACCCATTATCTGAGCATGTCATTAGTGTGATAAATTATTCAATTAAATATATATATATATATATATATATATATACACACACACACACACACACACACACACACTTGACAATACTTATTTTAACTTGGATTTATATATCTACATACTTTTATTGTGACTAATCCTAGTGGTAGACACATAATCTAGGAATAATAGAGAAAATTTATATCAATATGCAATAATGTATAGATGTCTAATAAATAAGAACCAAGTCCATACTAAATGAGACCTTGATTTTTTTATACATCTAGTATGGACTTGGTTCTTATTTATTATACATCTATACTTTACTGCATATTGATATAAATTTCCTCTATTATTCCTAGATTATGTGTCTACCACTAGGATTAGTCACAATAAAAGTATGTAGATATATAAATCCAAGTTAAAATAAGCATTGTCAAGTATAAAGAACTTAATCGTTAGTTGCATACATATAATGAAGGAGCATAATTACATAATCACACAAGGTGGGAGGACTATGTGTGGCTTGGTTTACCTACTTATTGTATCCAATATGTAGGAAGTGGCCTATCACTAGATATGGGTGATAAGGGTTAACTCAACCCATTACACTTTCCACTTTTTAATAGGTTTATATCCCTCATAATCACACCTAGGTTTTTAAGTAAAAGGAGACATATTTTTGGATATATACACATCATTAATGTTTTAGATAATAAAAAAAAGAAAATAAATACAATTTTGTGTGTCCATATAGTAAGTGTGCCCTAATTGCACATAGGCTACCAACAACTAATAGGTCATTATCGATTAGATATACTTACCTAGATTAAAAAAACTAACATAGTGTAGATGTAAAATCATTTTTGAAATTAAATGAATGACATGCTTACTTTATCCTAAATTCCACTTCCAAAATATAGTCACAGTAAAAAAATAACTAGAAAAGTTATATATTCATACATTTTTTATATTTAATATATTTAGCACATGTTTTTCTAATTAAATGAATCAATATTAATATTTTATATTTGGATGTATGCTCAAATGCCATATATTAATATCTGAATTACATTTCAAAGTTATATCTAGATTTTATTAATCTTACCCATTAATAAAATTAGGGTAAAACATATTGGTGAATCTATGTATTGATTAAACCCTATCAAAACCTAGGTATACCTTGGGGTTTCATCCTTATAGGATTTTATATTTCAACCTTGGGTTTTATTCTCATACTTGTTTTTTGAGTTTTCCTTCCCCTCTATGCAAATTATAAAATTTTATATTTTACCATAGGGTTTCATTAATATTAAGTTTAATCCCTTATTCGCTATTTTTATATCAAAATGACTATTTTTCAAACCCTCAAAAGTTTTTTTAATTGTATTAAGTGGGTTAAAATCCTACTTGTGTTCACCAAAATACTCTATAGATTTTCTATAATTTTTATTTTATTATGTTTATTAAATTCAACCTATAGGATGAATGGTGTACCAAGTTTCAAATTAATTTATAGGTTTAATCTATGTACTAATTTTTATTAATAACCTCTTTTTTATTCCAAACTTTTTAAATAATTCTCTTGGAATGAAAAATTCTTAATTTATTATTATAGATTGTTTTTCCTTCCACCTTTCCTAAAGGTGTTGATAGATGCTTTCTATCTAAGAATGTCAATTTTTTCACTATCCTAATAGTTAATGGACCCATCCTATAGTAAAAAATATAGGCCATTTGAATATTCCCACTCACCTGCAACTGCGTCCCATAAACCCTCTTGGTCAAATTGTTACATGAAAACATCTATAGAGTAATTACAAAAACAAAATCAATATTTTAGTTTAAGGATCACATCACTTGAAAATAAGATCACATATAAAAATAATCCAGAGCATTCAAGTGTCAATCATATATCTACATATTTATCCACATATTTTATGCCTCAAAAGACTTTATCCCATGATTAGAAGATAAAACAAGTTATATATACAAATAGTGATTCAATAAGTGTACATAAGGATAATAATCATTCAAATGAGATTCTAACGGAAATTATAAAAAACAATGAACCAATGTGAAAATAATTTCTACCTCCACCTAAGAATAATATATGTAATACCAAATTATGGACTTACAAAAATAATGTTCCATAGAACGCTACTAAATACAATATTGCTTAGCTAGGTACCATAGGGAAAGAAGTATATAATTCTATGTTCAAGGACATAGGCACTGATATCTATGAGGAATAAAAAGATAAATATTTTTAATTCTATAAATGAGTGAACAATTATGAAATTAAATGTCTAAAGATAATTCAGGTGGATAATGTAGTATGTTTATGATTTTTGAAGGGGCACCAAGCACAAGCTCTTCAAAGGCACAATCAAGACCACAAAATTAGGGATCCCATAACAATAATTGATGCATAGTACAAGGACCCATAATTCAAATTTATTGTCACCATCTATCAAAAATCACATGGGTTCCTTTTTCTAACCTTAAAGAGTTGAATAATATGTGTTTTAGGAAGCTTAAGTGCTAGAACATGAACTGCAAGAGATGATCAAGGCCTATAAGTGAATAAAGACTAATTGTATTCCTAAATGAAGATAAAAGTAAAAAATGTAGGTGAACCATGGTTGATTCATCCCCTTATTCCTCTCCTTCACTATAACTTTCATCTTTGGATTTTATAACTCTTACACACTAGACACAAGTGAGTACACAACCACAACCTAAGTAACTGATCATAAAAAAAGATAGCATAGCACATTAATAATATAATAAGTATTAGATAAAGTATGAAAAGGATCAAAAGGTGGTTGTGAATAATGATGGAAAATAAGACAAAAAATAAGAAGGAAGAGGTAAATGCATGGCTTTTGAGGAGGAGGAGAAGAGGAGTCGATAAGAGGAGGAAAATAATAAATAATTTGAAGAAGATGTGAGAAAAAATATTGAATGAGTAGATCAAGAATCATAAGTAGTGAAAATAAGAATTTTGAGGCTGATGCAAAAAATAATTTATAAGATAAGATATAAAATAATAATCCTTATGAAAATAAGGAGAAAAGACGCATAATTAGGCCCAAAATCAAGTAACCAAAGAGTAGGTAATGGTATCTTCTAAAGAAAAGGTATCATAAAATTTAAAAACATGGGAAAAAGTCACTTTGTAACAACCATTATAAAAATCTAAGAATGTGGTGATAACCGAGGACCAACAACCATCAACTAAATCTTAAGGATTTAAGTCTAATCAAGGGGGTGTGTAAGAAGAGGATTCCTGACATATGCTACAATTACATAGCCAATGGATATGGTATGTCTTACACCTTTGGTGAGGTTTATAACCTTCTCCATTCCAATGATTCAAATAAATAATTCTCCTATGGTGTATACAACTTATATATTATCCCTTGAAATAGAAAACAATACACATTGATCGATGTCTCCCAATTTCCCTTGGTGAATCACATTGAGTGAAAAAATACATTATAGGAATCCATCACATAAAATTATTTTGAAATATAATAATAGGTATCACATTTGAGGGATGAAAACAAAAAATTACATCTCTACCTCACCAAAGTAAGGAAACTAATTGATGACACTTTCCTCATGTTGGTCACTCAGGTCTGAGGTGACTAAGTCATATACAAAGAGAAGCAATTCACACACTCTTATGTAGGATGATAAATTATTGGCATAATATGTGGAAGATATATTATATTTGAATGAAAACTCAAAGTTTAAAATAAAAAATGGATTCTATCTATGAACTCTTGGATAAGTATGAGAAAGTTTTTAACACTGTTGTGAATCAAACTATAGAGATTACTCGCACCATGATATATTGGAAGTAGTATCTAAATAGTACATTAAATTAGGTAATTATATATATTTATAAGGATGAAAAATATAAATAAATAATGGTATATCATATTAATACACTTTCTTCAATGGATTTCATATTGAAGGAGTCTTTAGACTCAAGAGACATAGTGATGGCCAAGATGACTAGCTACTAGAATGACATGCTAATAAATAAATTTGATAGAATACAAACTCAATGGAAAATAAATATAATGGAGTATCTCAAATTGTATATTCAATGTGAAGTGTCATATATTACAACCACCATACTCATCTCTTAGGATGATGATACTCAAAACCTAATGCAATATCAATCCCCTCTACACACTATGATTTATAAGGTAGGGAAGTTCTTGATTATTGAAATATATTAAATCAAAACTTTCTCCAATTGGATTGTTACATTTAATAAATCATCAAGGATCCATAGTTTTTTTCACCTACCCATCTCCAACATGAACTCCATAAAAGGACAACCAATCAAGTTGTGCATATAGTTAAACAACATAAAAAAATGCCACTAAAATCTTAGATTACATCTATAAAAATAATTACAACACATCCGTAATAATCTTATACTATACCATTTTCAACTAATATAGCTATATCATCGACATCATATCCTCTTCTTCTTTTTTCTCATTCTATGTCTCCACCATCCACATAATATGGTACACACAATTTTGGAAAATTTTATAAGCTACTTGATTTTATATAAATGATGGCTTGAGGAATTATTAGTGGAGATAGTAAGGTTGAAAACACACAAGGTTGGCCTCTTGTTTATTATAATCTATTAAAAACCTACAAGGGCATTAGATTCATACACTTCTTATTTTAAGCCCCAAAAGGGTGGCTAAATAGTGTACAAGAGTTCAAAACAAGTAAATGAGACCTTGAGTCATTATTGCAAGTAATGTTTCTAGTCAAACATTTCTCTTTAGGAAATCCCATTATCTCTAACATTTTTCACACTTCTTATTATTTTGTCTTGGGATGAGATAAAGGTTTAAGTTTAGGAAGTCTTAGTAGTATAACAAGGTTAAAAAACTGCAAAGTATAATTATTTGAAAAGTGTGAGATTTTCACTATTTTGTACATTATATATATATTTCTATGTATTTTTAACTTAAATGTACATCAAGAGTCTAAATAATGCAAAGATTTCTAAATTTTTTTATAGTATAAGGTTGGAATATGAATAAATAGATCCTTTATAATCTCTATATATATCCCTCACTTGTATTGTAAAATGGTTCCAAATTATAGAGATCAATATATAGATTTAATAATGGTTCTTGTTTATGTCTATACATGTTCCTTTATGTAGTTACACTATGTTTTCCTATAATCTATTAAATCATTTGAAATAATGAATGTTTTGGATAAATTAAGACTAGAGAAATCATGTTAATTCCTATACAAGAAAAATACCATAGTAGTTTCCTTGAGTATGTTTTTTATTTCACTTCACACACAAAAATAACAATTAGCATATTCTTATGGGTTTCCAAGAAAATATTCTAGCATAATCAAATAGTTAATCTCTTCAAATGTACTGAGTGAGATTTTAAATTTTACATTGAATTAGTTATTTGATTCAAAACATCATATTTGATGTCTTCAATCATTTTTGGGGTATTTTACACCTTTTTAAGAGATATAAAATTAATTTATCCACTAATAATAATCCATTTACACTCTAATTATACTTTTTATATCATTAGAAAGATATGATTTGAAACTAATTAACACAACTTGAAAAACATAAAGGTGGTGTAGATTCTAAAATATGATATTTGGTACTTGAAAATTAGAATCTTGATATGCATTTACCACACATAACTTTATTATTAAAATAAGTTCCTAACATCCCCTTATCTCATACTTACATGTTATCATATGATTCAACCACTTATTTTTATTTTTATACACATGTATGAACATCTCTATATATTTCAAACATGCCAAATATACTACACATGCATCTAGAAGATTTCAATTTAGTCCATCTATACAAATTTTAGTTCTATTAGATTTAATCAATATCCCCAATTGATACTAACCTGATCTAGTCAATATCGAGCCATTCCCAAAAATGACTATTTTCAAAAATCAAACTCATACCTAGGGTTGGCCCATTATCTAAGCATGTCATTAGTGTGATAAATTATTCAATTATATATATATAAACAAATCAAGGTCTCATTTAGTATGGACTTGTTTCTTATTTATTATACATCTATACATTATTGCATGTTGATATAAATTTTCTCTATTATTCCTAGATTATGTATCTATCACTAGGATTAGTCACAATAAAAGTATGTAGATATATAAATATGAGTTAAAATAAGCATTGTCAAGTATAAAAAACTTAATCATTAGTTTCATACATACAATGAAGGACCACAATTACATAATCACACTAGGTGAGAGGACTATGTGTGGCTTGGCTTACCCACTTATTGTATCCAATATGTAAGAAGTGGCCTATCACTAGATATGGGTGATTAGGGTTAACTCAACCCATTACACTTTCCATTTTTTTATAGGTTTATATCCCTCATAATCACACCTAGGGTTTTAAGTAAAAGGAGACATATTTTTGGATATTAGACATCATTAATGTTTTAGATAATAAAAAAATAAAATAAATACAATTATGTGTGTCCATATAGTAAGTGTGCCCTAATTTCACATAGGCTACTAACAACTAATAGGTCATTATTGATTAGATATACTTACATAGATTAAAAAAACTAACATAGTGTAGACGTAAAATCATTTTTGAAATTAAATGAATGACATGCTTACTTATCCTAATTTTCACTTCCAAAATACAGTCACAGTAAAGAAAATAACTAGAAAAGTTATATATTCATACATTTTTTATATTTAATATATTTAGCACATGTTTTTCTAATAAAATGAATCAATATTAATATTTTATATTTGGTTGTATGCTCAAATGCCATATATTTATATCTGAATTACATTTAAAAGTTATATCTAGATTTTATTAATCTTACCCATCAATAAAATTAGGGTAAAACATATTGGTGAATCTATGTATTGATTAAACCCTATCAAAACCTAGGTATACCTTGGGGTTTCATCCTTATAAGATTTTAGATTTAAACCTTAGGGTTTTATTCTCATACTTGTTTTTTGAGTTCTCCTTCCCCTCTATGCAAATTATAAAATTTTATATTTTACCATAGGGTTTCATTAATATTAGATTTAATCCTTGATTCGCTATGTTTGTATCAAAATGACTATTTTTCAAACCCTCAAAAGGTTTTTTAATTGTATTAAGTGGATTAAAATCCTACTTGTGTTCACCAAAATACTCTATAGATTTTCTATAATTTTTAATTTATTATGTTTATTAAATTCAACCTATAGGATGAATGGTGTACCAAGTTTCAAGTTAATTTATAGGTTTAATCTATGTACTAATTTTTATTAATAACCTCTTTTTTATTCCAAACTTTTTAAATAATTCTCTTGGAATGAAAAATTCTTAATTTATTATTATAGATTGTTTTTCCTTCCACCTTTCCTAAAGGTGTTGATAGATACTTTCCATCTAAGAATGTCAAATTTTTCACTATCCTAATAGTTAATGGACCCATCCTATAGTAAAAAATATAGGTCATTTGAATATTCCCACTCACCTGCAACTGCGTCCCATAAACCCTCTTGGTCAAATTATTACATGAAAACATCTATAGAGTAATTACAAAAGCAAAATCAATATTTTAGTTTAAGGATCACATCACTTGAAAATAAGATCACATATAAAAATAATCCATAGCATTCAAGTGTCAATCATATATCTACATTTTTATCCACATATTTTATGCCTCAAAAGACTTTATCCCATGATTAGAAGATAAAACAAGTTATATATACAAATAGTGATTCAAAAAGTGTATATAAGGATAATAAACTAATCATCTAAAATAAAATAAATAAATAAATCTAATCATCTATGATTGAACTATAAAATAAATAAATCTAATCATCTATGATTGAAAATCCTAGGGAATAAGAGGAAAATTAAAAAATTGAACAATTTAAAAATGTAAAATAATAAAAAGAAATGTTAAAAGGAGAACAATTAGAGCAAGAAAGGCTACAAAAGAAAAAATTAGGGAAATTAAGGTTTAAAAAAGAACAATAAGATTAAAAGTGAAACAAGATAAGTTATAAAAAAAATTAGAATAAGAGAGATAAAAAATGGAATATGAAAGGTTACAAAAGGCCAACTATAAAATAACATGAGATGACAATAAAGTAAATTTTGGAGAACAAGATAAACCTAAGAAATTAGTTCTATCCGAATATGACTATTGACCAAATTTTAGCCCTTCAGGCCAAAATTGGACATCCTTATTTGCAAAAAAATCATGTAATTCTTTATCTTTTTCTAGGTCCAGTACTTAGTTTTTCTTCAGAAGAAATGTTCTATTTCAAATCCCCAAAAAATGTATAAGTCTATTCCTTTTGTAAAGTTCTTTCAGGTTTTTGTTCTAAGCCTTTGCCAAATTATTTTGATATTTTTGTCTAAAGTTTTTCCTTAAGTATATTTCTTTTGGGCTTTTCATTTAGTGGAATTATTTCAAAAAAAAATCTTAAGGAAACTGTTCCAAAGGGTATTCTCAACTTTATTGAAGGGTATCTTTCTCACAATAAATGGTCCACTTCACTTTCCCAAAAGGTACTTTGTAATTTCTTCGAAGGGTAATTTCATTTTTATGAAGGATACTTTGCAATATTCCTAAAGGGTCATTTGAAATAAATCTAAAAGGTACTTTTTAGATAGTTTGAAGGGCATTTCAACTTTCTCAAAGGGACATTTTTAAAAGTCTAAAAGATTGTTTTTGTGGTAGGGTGGACCATTTCAAAAATCCAAAGGGTAATTTTTTCTTTCAGATGATCATTTCCAAAACCTGAAGGACACTTTCAACTCTTATGAAGGGTCACTTGCAAGAATTTGAAGGGTATGTTTCCTTTCAAAAAGGGTCTTTTTCACTTTCTTAAATGGTCATTTCAAATAACCATAAGGGACCAAGCAAAAATCTAAAGTAAAATAACAAAGGAAATAAAATACCTAAATAAATTCTTTTGGGAAAAGTGTTGAGACAAGAAGTCTGAAGACATACCTAAAAGGTGATGGCCCGTAGAACGTCAATTTTAGACTATGAAAACTAGTTGTTGGATTTTATAAGAAAGGATCAGTGGGAATAAGAAGGCAAGGAAATGAAATAACAAATGGAAAAATATAACTGAGGCTTTGGTTCAATTGTAATAAATGTAACTAATGTTTTTGGCTCAATTATAACTCATTGTAATTAATCCATTCAGTGACATGGCATAGCTTACCCACTTCTCTCCCATGAAAATGAATTGATTCTTTCAAGATGACATATGTCTCAGTGACCCTTGAACTTCCTTTAATTTTTCCACCTCTCAAAGGCTATATATATGCATTCTTTTAGCTTATTTAGCATCCTCCATTGGTTATTATGGAAACTCTAGCTAGATTTATACTTGAAGAACTCTTGAAGAGATATACAAGTGTAATTACCTCTCATATACTATAATATTTAGTAATGATTGAATCATTGTTGGTCTAGTCTATTGAAAGATTATCTTTTCTAGCATGTACTCTTAATGGTCTACCAATTTTCAGAAAGGAGATTTTTGAAAGTCTTTGTTAGTATTCTTTTCTAAGTGTAGAGATATCTTAGAAGTGATTTATGACTATATCTTTCTTTGTATCATTCTTTCCCTTTTAGGAATCATATACCTTCTCAAATCTAGCATATGAAATATTGATGTAGTAATGGTTCTTGAGTTGTGAGTTATATGCAATAAAACACCTTATTTTATCTTTAAATTAGTGATTTCAAACAATTAGGAGGATATAAAATATTGGTGCATCATTGTTTGTCTTCTTAGTTATTTTTTTGAACTCTTTTTATACACAACTAGTAGATTAGAGAGAGATTTAAAGGTGCATCAAGGGGAGCTAACCCCTAATCTAGAAATTCAGCTCAATGAAATTATCACCCATAGAAAGAGATATTATTCCATTTTTATACTTGGATGAGAAGAGTTGAGCATCTCCTCAAGGGTGCAAATCCAAGCATCAACAATTATTTGTGTGCTCAGTGGGACCTCTAAGTCCTAGAATATTGTTCAAGATTGGTATTGAACATGGCATTATTGAAGAGAAAGAAATATCTACATTTAGTATATGGTGACTCCATTAAAGAATGCAAGTCTTTAGTTGATGATTATTCCTATTTTCCATGCCAAAGGTGACCATTAGGTCTGTTACTAAAGGTGTTCAAATTTGTGGAATTACCTCCATCTTCCACCAAAAAGTTTAGGTTTGTCAATACTATTCCTTACAAAAGATATTTCATGTTTAAAGATTCTAAGTTTATGTTACATACCATCCCTAACATCCATAGTGGTTATTCTAAAATGGTTAGAAGATAACCTTTTGTGCCTTTCACCAGGGCATATCCCTTGCATCTTGCCTAATATGATCAAATTCCAAGAGTTTCTTTCAAAAGTGTCTCATCTTTTAGTGGAGATAATCTAATTACTACCATTGAGCACATTTAGAATACAAAAAACTTTTGAAATATCCACAATATCACCCAAGAGAATATATCTATTAGGTTTTTGGCCTTGTCTTTTGAATGAAAAGTCTTGGAGTGGTATGGGACCCTACCTATAAATTTTATTGGCTCATGGGATGATTTGGGGATTCTATTGACTGATAGGTTCATGGAAAAGAGTGATCACCTATCTTTAGCTAAGCAATTAACTACAATAAAAATGGCACCACATGAATTCATTTAATATTTTAATACTAAGTTTCAAAAAACATGGAATAAAATCCCAATTCTTTTGAGGCCAATCATAAACTATGCATTTTTGTACTACTTAAAAGGATTAAATAGTGACATTGTTATGATGATTCAATCTATGGGTGGAAACACATTTCTTGCTACCTATTAAATATCCATAAATTCTAAGAATTATCTTATCCAAGTAAGAAAGATAAACCCTAGACCTCCAATACCACTATTCCCTAGTTTGCATTCTCATAGTCAAAGTGCATTATCCACTTTAGTTCCTTTGCTTGGTTAATAAAAATATACCATTACTCCTACCAATGAAATACACAAAGTCAAAATATTTTTCCAAATTTTTAGTAATGATCTAGTTACTCTCAAAAGGAAACAAGCCGAAGGGTATAGGCCATATCAATCCTACAATCAGTTTGGACAAACAAAGAGACCTCCTTTTCAAGCTAATAATTAGGGACACAGCCAAATTACCCATGTCAAGCCTTATAAAATATAAAATCCTAGTGATCTTACATCCTCTAAATCCCTTGTCCCCACTCAAAACAATTTGGTCCAAGACTATCACAGCTATCCATCTTTTGAAAATGATCAAGAATAAGTTGCTTATGCAAATGAAATGCATAGTCAAGGTATAGTAATGCAAGGTAGTCAATATTTCCAAGCTTCAAATTTTGAAGGATCCATGTAAGGTGGAGTACAAAATGGATAACCTCAGACTAATTCTACCCTCATAAATCATTTTTAGGGTGAGTTTTGTGTCATTAATTTCTTGGGAAATACAAATAATTAGAATACTAGTGTCACCTACAATACTAGGTCCAAAAGGAGGGCTATCGATGAAGCTCAAGGAGCTAATCAAGGTATTTTTTTCACTCATACATCATATTTTATGGTAATTGGGTCTATCACAACTCCTAAAATATAAGAAAATTAGAGAATTCTAAATTTTAGGATAGTTGCTACAACTTTACCTCCATAAGCTACATCATAAAGTCCAAATATTCATAAAGAGAACCCTGATGTGAGTAATCCTTTCATCAATGTGGTATACTACATGAAGAAACTTCATATGAATATTTAATTGTGGGATTCTCTAACATTACCAGGGTAGAATGATATACTCTATAAGGAATTTCATGGATTGGGCAAACATGATAGCCCATCTAAAAATGACAATGTCATTATGGTAAATAAAACTCAATCTATGGATGGTCAAGTGAAGAAAGATGAGAAGACTCCTAATTTTTACCTATCTATAATTATTTGTGATTTCTTAGTTCATAATTTCATAATTTATAGTGGAGTAAGCACATCAGTTATGATAAAATGTATAGTAGATAAGCTAGGGCTCAAGTATGAGCTAATGACTAAAGGAATTTTGCAATTGGATGGATCACCAGCCAAGACCTTGGGGGTAGTGAAAGGTTTGAATTTGAACCTTCATGATTTTAATAAATTTTTAATTCCCCATGATGTGGTATTATCAGATTTACCTCCCTATTTTTCTCTTTCCTTGTCAAGGGACTTTAAATCTAAGATAGGTGGATATTTGGTAGCCAATTGGTCCTACATGGTATTTAGGACAAAATATGGCACTAAGGTAAAGATTGAGTCAAAACCTATTCATATAGATCACTTAGATTCATACTAACCTAAGGTATAAAATTTTAAATATGTTATCATTTATGAAGAGGACCTTCATATTGACCAATCTCCATCATCTTCCCTTGAAGGAGTTTTTGATTTGTTCTTAGATGAGTGGGGAAATGATAACTATGAGCATGATCCTTACAATATTATTGAATAATCTAGCCTTGGAGTCTATTATATTCATTATAAGGGCTATTTCATGCCTAATTTGATGAAACCAAGTGAAGATGTGAATGGCTTGTGGTAGCTCTTCTTTGATGGGTCCAAAAGCAAGATGGGGGTGGAGTTATACTAGTTTCACCTTCAAAGGAAAAGTATTTTTTTAGCCTTCATATTTCAATTCTCATGAACTTATAATGTGGTAGAGTATGAGGCCCTCATTCATGGCCTTGAATGGGCAAGTAAAAGAGGTGTCAAGGAATTGTGTTTGGTGATAGTGAGCTTGTTGTGAATCAAGTTAGATGGTAGAATTTGACCCAGAACTCCTTGCTCAAATCTTATAAGAAAAAAATTTGGGACCTTATAAGAGATTTCATGGCTTTTAAAATCAAATCTATTCTAGGGGAAGAAAATAAGCATGTTGATATGTTGGCATCTATTAGTGCTAAATTTGATGTTCTAAAGGGCATAAAGAAAGCCAAAAACTAGCCCCATCTAAAGGTGATTATGAGACCATCCATACTAGATAATGTCACCAATTGGTAGGTCTTTGATAGTGACTATAAAATATTAGTTTTTATAAAAGAAGAGGATGAGTTTCCTTCCAAGAATCATTCTAAATTGTAGCAACAATATGGAGGGTAGATTTTCCAACTAAAGTCTAACAAGCTCCCCAAAGGCCGAGTGACTCTTGAAAGCATATTCAATGAAGATGACCAGCTCAAGAAGAAGAAGGTAAGCATGTCAACCAAGAAAGAGAATTATTAAATGGTATAAATCTTTAAATATAATCTACATGCACTTGGGAAGGTATGTAATAGTCAATAAAAACATGATTTCATTGAATTATGTAAGGAGTTTAGTGATATTTTTGCATGGGAGTATAGTGATCTGAAAGGTTTTGACCCAATCTTGGGTCAACACACCATATATATAGATGAAAATTCCAAACCCATCAAGAAAATACAAAGGCTAATCAATCCCAAGATTGATCCTCTCATGAGGAAATAACTCACTAAACTGATTGAGTCCAAAATCATCTTTCCCATCAAGCATTCTTCTTGGCTAGCCAACTTAGTCCCTATTAGAAAGAAGAATGGGGAGATTAAGTTATGTGTGGACTTTAGGGACTTTAATAGAGTGTATTTAAGAAATCATTATCCCCTCCCTTCCATGTAACAAATTCTATAAGTGGTTGCAGGTAGTGAGAGGTTCTCTCTCCTAAAAGGTTATTCTAGGTATAATCAGATTTTGGTGAAAGAAAGTGACCAATACAAAATAGCCTTCACCACCAAATGGGGCACATACACCTATAATAAGATGTCATTTGGATTATAAAATTTTGGAGCTACTTTTCAACATGTAATGGATATGACTTTTCAAGGATTAATCAATGAAATTGTACTAGTATATCTTGATGATGTGATAATTTTCTCCAAGGAAGAAAAAGATCATTTGAATCACCTAAAATAGATTTTTGAGAGGTGTAGAGAGTTTGGGATATCTCTAAACCCAAAGAATTGTGTGTTTTTTATTCATGAAGGTAAACTCTTAGGCCACATTATTTCTAAGTAGGGTTTGTCTATCGATTCTAAAAGGGCAAGTGTCATCTTGGAATTATCTTTGCCTAAGAATAAAAAGGGTTTTCAAAGATACTTTGCTAAGATAAATTTCATTAGAAGGGTTATTCCTAATTTTACTAACTTGGTCAAGCCCTTGACCTCCATGCTAAGGAAGCATGAGATATTCACCTGGACAGGAAGGAGGAAAGAAAGTTTTGAGGAGATCAAACAAGCCATTACCCAAGCTCCTACTCTTATAAGTCCAAACTTATCCAAGGAATTTAGTTTGTACACTTTTGGGAAAGAAGAGGTAGTCTCTAAAATGCTTACTCAAGCTAATGATGAAAATTTTGAACAACCTATTTCCTTCTTTAGTCAAGGTTTGGAATGCTATGAGATAAGGTACACATATGTTAAGAAATAAATGCTTTTAGTCATAAGGAGTTTAAAAAAATTTAGGAATATGTTATCTAATAACAAGATTCACATTTGTATGCCTCATCCTAGTGTGAAATAATTTATGTTGAGTAGAGATTTGAATGAGAAAAGGGTAGGTTGGATCACCAAAGTGATGGAGTATGATGTGGAGATTGAAATAACCAAGCTATTGAAAGGAAAAGGACCATGTGAGCATCTTGATTCAGACTTAAAAGAGCAAAGGGAAGTTTTTTTGGAATTCCATGATGATTCTATATTAGTTTTGCCTTCATCTATGAGAATTTGGACATAGGACATCATCCATTTTATTCAAAATGGTGAGTGTCCTCTAGGTCTTGATAGGGCTAAGAGAAGGTAATTTAGACTGTAGTCCATTCCTTATGTACTTGTTAATGGAGTACTATTTAGAAAGGACTTTTCAAGTGTGTTATTAAGATGTATTGATTTGGATCATATTGATAAAGTGTTGCATTAATTTCATGATGGACCAGTTAGTGGTCACTTTACTCTAAGAACCATATCTACTAAGATTATGAGAGCCAGTTACTTTTGTTCTAGCTTGTTTGAGGACACTCATGCTTGGGTAAATAAATTCCAAAATTGTGCTCTTTTTGATGGGAAATAAAAGCTAGCTACCTTTACTCTTCATATAATATAAGTTGAGCAACCCTTTATGTAATGGGGTTTAGATTTAATAGATCTAATCAATCCTTCTTCTAGTGTTGGTCACAAGTGGGTGTTGACAAACAATGATTATTTTATAAGATGGGTAGAGAATATAACTATTAAGGAGGAAAATGAAAACTTCGTCTTGGACTTTTGTGAAGGTATAGTAACTAGGTGTAGATATCCTTCAATAATCATTTCAGATAACACAATAGCCCTCTTAAGAATAAGGATAAGTGAATGGGCTTTGAAGCATGGAATCTATCTTATCACCTCCTCTAAACACTATCCCTAGGTAAATCGACTAGCTGTGTCCAAAAATAAGAACTTGATCAAGATAATTAAGAGAACAATGGAGGAGAATCAAAAGATTTGGCACACCAAGTTGAAGACAACCCTTTGGGCTGATAGGATCACCCCAAAGAGAGCAATTTGGAACTCACCATACACACTTGTCTATGGAAGGGAATCCATACTTTTTATCTCACTTTAGTTACCAGCTTTAGACCTTACATATCAACTAAAATTAATGGAAATTGAGAGCATGAAATTCAAGTTATGTGAGTTGATGGAGATTGAGGAGATAAGAGATTAAGTTATGCACATCATGACTACTCACCAAGATCAAATAAAGAAGTATTTTGACAATAATTCTATGCCAAGGAGTTTTAGATAAGGAGACATTGTCCTAAAATGGGATGAAGATAGTGCCAAATCTATAAGGTATATAAAGTTTTATGCTTTGAATAGTGGCCCATATGTGATCACACAGTGTAAACAACACAATAATTTTCAACACTTAAAGTTGGATGGAGAGGAGTTGCATATCCTAGTCAATGGGATATATCTAAAGAATTGTTATTGAATTTCTCTTTTTATTTTGTACATATTTTTCTATTTTCCTTATGTTCCCTAAGTTCTTATGCACATGTGTGAGTTTTTCCTTGTCTTGTTTTGTGTTGTCTTTACTTGGTCTTACTATTGTTGTGTGGTGTGTTTCCTTGTGTTTTGTTCTGGCATAATCCTTGTTAGTCATCTTCAAGAATTCATTGACTCCATTGGCCCTAAGTTGGATAAGGCTATTGGTCTAGTTAGTATATCAAGTATACTACTCCTACAAGTCACCATTTTGTTGACCAAATTTTGGCCCTACAAGTTAAAATTGGGTACCCCTATTTACAAAAAAACATCTAAGTCTATATCTTTTGCCAGGTCCAATACTTAATTTTTCTTCAAAATAAGTGTTATATGTCAAATCCCCAAAAAATATATAAGTCTATTCTTTTTGAAACCTTATTTCAGGTTTTTGTTTTAAGCCTTTGCCAAATTCTTTCAAGTTTTTTGTCCAAAGTTTTCCCTTAAGTATATTTCCTTCAGGCTTTTCGTTCAATGGAATTATTTCAAAAAAGTTTCCAAAGGAAATTTTTTTGAAGTGTATTTTCAACTTTCTTAAAAGGTATCTTTCTCACAATAAATGGTCTACTTCACTTTCCCAAAAGGTACTTTATAATTTCTCTGAAAGGTACTTTCATTTTTCCAAAAGATACTTTGCAATCTTCCCAAAGGGTCATTTGTAATAAATCTGAAAGGTAATTTTTAGAGAGTCTGAAGGGCATTTCAACTTTCTTGAAGGGACATTTTCAAAATTCTAAAGTATTATTTCTATGGGAGGGTGGACCATTTCAAAAATCCAAAGGGTAATTTTTTTCTTTCAGAATATCATTTCCAAAAGCTGAAGGACACTTTCAACTCTTCTAAAGGGTCACTTGTAAGAATTTGAAGGGTATGTTTCCTTTCAAAAAGGGTCTTTTTCACTTTCTCAAAGGGTAATTGCAAAGAACCATAAAGGACTAAGCAAAAATCCAAAGGAAAATAACAAAGGAAATAAAAGACCTGAATAAATTCTTTTGGGAAAAGTGCCAAGACAAGAAGTCTGGAGAAATACCCAAAAGGTAATGGCCCATAAAAATTAAATTTTAGACTACAAAAACTAGTTTTTAGGTTTTAAAATAAAGGATTAGTGGGAACAAGAAGGTGAGGAAATGAAATAAAAAATCAAAAAATATAAATAAGGCTTTGGTTCAGTTGCAAAAAATGTAACTAATACTTTTGGCTTAGTTATAACTCATTATAACTAATCTATTCAATGAAATGGCATAGCTCATCCACTTATCTCTCATGCAAATATAACTAATTCTTTTAGGATAACACATGTCTCAATGACCCTTGAACTTCCTTTTTTTGATCCACATCTCAAAGGCTATATATATGCATTTTTTGGGCTTGTTCATCATCCTTTAATGGTTATTGGGGAAACTCTAGCTAGATTTGTACTTGAAGAAATATTGAAGAGATATACAAGTGTGAGTGCCTCTCATATACTAGAATATTGAGTAATAATTGAATCAGTATTGGTCTAATCTAGTGAAAGATTGCCTTTTCTAGCTTGTACTCTTGATGGTCTACCAAATTACAGAAAGGAGATTGTTGTAGGTATTTGTTAGTATTATTTTCTAAGTGTAGATATATCTTAGAATTGATTTATGATTGTATCTTTATTTGGATCATGCATTCCCTTTGAAGAATCATATACCTTCTCAAATATAGAATATGAAATATTGATGTAGCAATGGTTCTTGAGTTGTGAGTTTTGTGAAATAAAACACCTTGTTTTATGTTTAAAGTAGTGGTTTTAGTCAATTGGGAGGATATCAAATATTGGTGCATCACCATTTGTCTTCATAGATGTTTTATTGAACTCTTTCCATACACAATTGGTAGATTAGAGAGATATTTAAAGGTGAATCAAGGGGAACTAGCCCCTAATCTAAAGATTCATATCATTGAAATTATCACCCATAGCAAGAGAGATGATTCCATTTTATCTCTTAGATGAGAAGAGCTAAACATCTCTACAAAGGTGTAAATCTAAGAATCAACAATGACTAGATGGAATATTATTATTATTATTATGATAATCCTAAGGATTAGTATAATATTTATGAATATAATGAAGATGTAGATGGCCAATTCAATGATATTCATGAATATCATTATACTCTAAATGATGATGCATTGAAAGAATCAAAAGATGATAGACATGGAATTACACTTGGTTACACATTCCTTACATATGGGTATCCTATGGATGAACATTTTTGGTGTTTAATCAATCCTTGGTTTAATCTTAGCTGGAAAATAATATCTTATACATTGATTCTTGATTACACACTTCCCCTATCCTTATATTATAACATACATGTACTCATTTTCTCTTGCATTAACCATTATTCCATCCCTTGTCTTTATTTTCACATGGTCTTTCCCCCTTTATTGTTATCATGATCTATATATCTTTGAAATCCATTTTATAATGATACATCCTTTATAGCAATCTAATTCTAGTATACACCCTCAATAACTTGCTACTTTCTCACTTTTACATATTGAATACTTATATATGTTATGGTTTCCATTGATCTTACATGGTAACACATATCTATATCTACATATTATATGAGAACACATTGAGTCTTGCTCAAAGGTAACATGTATATCCTTATCTTTACATACATTATTGATCTACATTATTATACTTTGAATATACAATGGGGTCATATTGATTGCTTTCCTTTCATCTACATTTCCATGCTATCACATCTAGTGTGCAACATGCCTTAACACATGTCACATATTATTTTGATCTCTCCCATACTTATATTTTTTAATCTTTGATACATAGTCTCACTAAATTATATTGATGTGTTTAATATATTAAAATATTAAAAAAATCATAAAATACAAAAACATTCAACTATTTTAAAAATATAAAATCAAGACTTGAGCATGACATGATTGATAGATTAAAGTATTTCCATATGTTATTTATCACATGTTTGGTATATGTCATATTATTTACATACACACATGAATTTCATGATATACGAGTGTTATACAAGACATATATTTTACACATGGACATACAAATGTTGGACCCTCCTCTACTTAGTGGTGATGTCAATATTGGGGGAATCTTGTTCTAAAGGTTTGACTATCATAGGTTGTATCTTTATATGAAATTTTCACTATGTTGACCTATTTTATTACACATTCCTTGCTAATTATTCATATCTTACACATTGATACATATATATACCATTATGTGATATGACATTGATATATATGGATGGTGTAGAGTAATTCATTATTTTGTGTTCCATTTATGTTTCCACTCTTTTACATGATATGATACTTTGTGTTTGAATATTATTTGTGTCTTTTGGGAATTTTTAAATGTGAAATCCTTGATCTCAATTGTTTAAGACATTTTTTATGTCCCCTTGTGTGTCACCCTTGGCCTTGTTTATTTCAACATTTAATCTCCCTTGTATGTGTCCCTTTGCCTTATGTATGACACAAGGAATTTCAAATTTTGATATTCCTAACATTAAATGCTACCATGATCTATATCATGCACTACTACTACATAGTATTATTTATATACACTTGTACTACATGTTCATTGATGCATCTAGCTAGACATGACACTTATATTCCCTAAATTACATATGTTACATACATGCCTTGAAAGCATATGCACTACTATGATGCCATATTATCCACATGATCAAATGATATTATGTGATTGTATTTTTATACATGACATTATACATTTAAATATTATTTTTATATGAGTAACTTACATGATACATCTATCATCTCAAAATGGGGCCATTATAATAGGCTTACCATAGAAACATAAGCCTATATGAATATAACATTAGATCAAAGTAATAATTTTAAATATTTATAATGTTTCAGATATCAAATGGTTTAAATACATGACATATATTTTCATATTGATATATATTACATGGGCATATGTCATGCATATACACTCAGTTTACAAACACTTGAGCACATACTCATACACACTTTGGTGAATATGAATAGGCATATAAACATAATTTAGAGGAATAAATACTATAGGCTTTCATATACACATACATTTAAGATATAGGTTCTCAAATTTATCATATAGATGCATACCATTTTATATCAGTTGGTATATATTTAGAGGGGTGTGATATTGGTTCATACACAAACATGATAACCCAATTTATAGTTAAATGGAAAATGGTTGTTTTTACACTTCAAATTTATCAAATATATAGTCTTGATAGGGTCATGGAGATTATCCATTCTCTTTCTATCATGAATTTTATTCTACATGGATCTAAACTACTAGTCAATTTTTCATTCATGATAGGGGCATGGACATTATTCATTCATTTTTTATCATGGATTTTATTTACAAGAAATGAAATTGAGTAAACTTGAGTGAAACATTAAAATTAAATCTATTGTCCATTTGGTGTGGTTGATTCACTTTATTTGAATGAACCTACCCTGATGGTTCTCTCATTTCTTGCATATTTATTTGGGTTAGTACATTACATACTTTTACTAACATTCATGATGGTTGGGGCATATTTTATTCCCAAGCCAAGATCTTGCATATCTTCACAAATTTGGGGTATAATCACCCCAACTTTGTATGTGTAATATCAATGAAGCACAAGTTATCCAATGCTTTAATAATTAAGCATCATCTCCAACAAGTATCAAGGGAAACATAGATTTCACCAACACATAGATGTAGTCTAATCCTTGTTATTTAAAAATTTATATTTCAAATTAAAATATTCAATATATGGACATTGAATACACATGATTTCAATTTTTGATATTGACTAACCTACATAATTATAGATTTATACCTAAGACAAAGTATGATGTACACGCTTAGATAAATTTAATACTTCTACTCTAGAAATTCAAATACCATAATAAAATGGGTAAATTTGTAGATATTAGAATTTTTTCTTCACTCATTAATAGTGAAAATAGTAACATGCATTTACTACACATTAAATGAGCACACAAATAAGGTCCTAATCCACTATTATATCACATGTGCATGATATATTATGAGTCAAATCTTTTGTTATGTTGTTTTAAACCTACAAAAACCTCATTATCTATTTAAAACCTCATAAATATCTTGCACAAACATCTCCATATTTTAGTTTAATATTCATATACACAATTTAGGTTCACCTAGTTTATTCACTATCAACAATTGATAGTGAAATTATCTAGTCAATATTGAATTGATCCCAATAATGGTTATTTTCTAAAATCAAACCCATCCTTAGGTTTATCCCATTAACCTAACATATTTATGTTTTGAGAAATTATTCAATTAGATCCATTCATAAAAAATAATGTATCATTCAAAATATACTTGGTATTTGTCTATTATACATCTATATACTATTACACTAAGAAAATCTACACTGTTCTTTACAAATTATGAATATATCACTAAGAATAGTCATAACCCAAGTCAAAGTGAGCATTTTTAGGTATCAAAAACTATATGTTTAGCTACATGAATATAATGAAGGAGAAAAAATTTAATCACACTAGGTGGGATAACTATGTGTGGATTGATTTCCAACCTCAAAGTATTAAAGTGGTCAATCATTAGATGGGGGTGATTAGGGTCAGCTCAACCAATTACACTTTCCCCCTATTTTGAATACTTATAGCCCTTATAATCACACTTAGGGTTTTAAGTAAAAGTAAATTTATTTATTTAGCTACACACATCATAATGTTTAGCATCATAAACATAGATCAAATAAAGATAAGCACTAGTAACTTCATAGTCACTATGTTCTATTGTTGCATAGGTTGTACCAACCAATATGTTAGTATCAACTAGAGATACCTAGATCAGTTGAACTAACCAAGAATATAAAATTAATTAATTATAAAATTGAATGAACCATATACTTTATGTATCTTGATTTCCTAAAATATAATCATAGTAAAAAAGGCAACCACCAAAGCTAAATATTCAACTGATTGTTGTACTTACTATATTTAGTTTATGTCACTTGTCAAATAAAAAGAATCAAAATAATTATATTATATTTGTATGTATGCTTGAATTTCATATATCAAAATCTAAAATACATTTCAAAGTTATATATTAATTATATATATATTACCCATTAATCAAAATTAGGGTAAAAAAGGTGGGTGCTAGTGAAATAAATCCTAAATGATGTAACCTCTAACATTTTAGGATCTCAATGGAGGTAAAATACACTCTAGGTCATGATTTTTAGGTATGGGATAAAGAACCTTATATTGGAATAGAAAGCATAGGATGTAAGTTATTAATCAAGTTTACTTGTAGTGAAATAAATCCTAGTGGAGAAATCAAACCTAAGTGAGTGGGATGGATGGGTGATATATAATATAGAGTGGGTGTATATCAATAAAATAAAATTCAAAATGAGGGAAGAGAAAATCAAAAAATAAATTTTTATGATCTCAAAGGGTCACTTCCTAGGTTGGTTTCTTAGTGGACAAGTGCTCTCAAACTAGGGCTTATTTCTTGCATACATTGCACATTCACAGGGAAACATATTCATGAAGTCTAGGGAGGAGTAGTATAGGAAATGTGAGGGTATAAATTGAAGGTTGCTTCCTTTGGATTTTATATTTCACACCCTTAATTTTAAGGTTATATCTCAAACCAAGAAGGCATCCAAGGTAGATGTTGCACACACTTAGAAAACTATACCAAAATAAATCACTTCTACACACTAAGAATGTTAGCACATAATTTTAATCTACCATTAGCATATATTTATAAATTTTAATCTACACACTTAGAAAATATACCAAAATAAATTTTAATATAATTTTCACATCTACCATTATCATATATTAATAAAATAATCAAAATTTATCCATAGATTTTGTATACTTTAAATCACTATATTATTACAACAACAACAAAAAAAACCCTCAATATCACATGAATGGAAGGAGAGAACACCAATACAATTACACATTAGCCAAAACTAACTTCTTGTGTTGATAAAATATTCCAACCCTTTAGAATGTGAAATTACATAAATATATATACTTTGGGAGGTGACACTTCATCCTCCAAGTATATGTGAACTCATGGTTTCATGTCATAGTTAGAACCTTAGTTGTAATTCTAGTCTTAAAAATTGCATGTTTTGTATTCTTGTAGTCAATTACATTTATGTAAAAATTAGTTGTCATGTGTAATGTAATGTAACATGTGCATGCTTAATAATATTTTAGGTACTTTTCATGATTTATCTAAGTGTAATTAAACTATAAATAAACTATGAATGTATACATACAAAATTGGACTTCAATTTAATGTTGACTAGGTGATTGTATGGTAGACAAGGTTATTATAGGCACTAAAGTGGATGATTGTGTTAAACTAGGAGTTGAAGTGCCATCATTCTCCTTCACATCCAAATATTGATAGTTCATGTTCCCAATGTCATAATAAAATTGAATTATTCACATGGTAGGGAGCGAAGGCCTATGCAGCTTGTTTACCTACTCTAGGAGCCTTGCATGTTTAACCTTTTTAGTTTTGAAGTTGGGCATGAAAACCTCAACTTCAGTGACTTTATTCCTAGAAAAATTGAGTTTGGAATATATTTCCTCTATAGTGTTTCTCCATATATACTATTTTAAATTCTTTGAAAATTGCTATAAGAGCTGATCAAAATTGACCGTAATGATAAGTCTCCCTATGGAATCCTTGGCCTATGAAAGCTTTAGTTCATCCAAAATTTTCCAAGTGATATTTTCACATTCTAAGTATTTAGGAATCACTACCTCAGCTACATCAATGCACTCCTTATCCTTTTGTGTTCTAATGACCACCAAGTTGAGGGCATTACTAGCCTTTAATGGTTCCATTAGGTTCAAGTGTACATATGCTTTGCCAATTGTAAAAAGAATAAGGAATGTTAATCTATTCTCATCTATCTTCAAAGAATTAAATAATTTGGTAGTATCTAATATATGGGGTACCAATTATTCCCTCATTATATTAATATCCTCAATAGCATTGTACAATTTATATGCAATAATTTGGATGCCCATATCAATTTGGGATGGAAAATGGATAGTTTGTTGTTATTATTTTAGTTATTATACGTCTTGCTCTAGTTATTTTCTTGACATTTAATTTACTTTGTGTATCTCTATTAGATCTCTTTATGTGTTTTAAAATAGGATTTAAAATCCTCTATTTATGGGGATTTCCCCAATTTGCTATCCTTTCTTTTTAATAAGGTGATTATTTTTTGACTTTTCTCCGCTATGATTGATCTTCTAGTCTCATCTTCTATATTCCTCTTTTTGACCCTCTATAGACTCCTTGTAGTTTTTTCAAATGTTATACTTATAGTGGGAAATTTTTTAATCGCTATATTAGGCATTTTTAAATCTTATGATTGCATGTTTTTCACCCAATGTGAGAGGACTAGTTGGGCTAGATCCATGGGTTGAGTGTCCAAAGCTGTAGTCTCTCCTAATATCTCACCTGATGTTTACTTTAGAGTTTCCTCTAGGAAAAGATCAAGGAGTGAAGGCCATAAGATTTTGGACCAGTTCCACCATATTTTGGTAGTGAATGGACTATGTATAATTTATTTCTCTTCCTCTCAACCTTCCTAGTGGTTATCATAGTTGTCTCTTGAGAAAGATCAGAAGGGAGCACTAGTAGACTTAATTGTATAGATAAACCATGTAACTAAGGATTTTTTACTACTCCCCTTACTTTATTTGTTGCATTTCTATTGGTTCTTATGGGGATGGAATAGTATAATAAGGAACACTAATAGGAATAGTATGAGTGGATGTAGGAGGATACATTATAGCAATACCAATCGAGGAAGTAGGAACTACAAGGGTAGAGGAGAGATCCTCTGCCTTTGGAACTGATAGAGTTGGTTAAAAAAGGTTTTGAATAGGAACAACCTCAACCTTGGGGACCAAGAAAGGATGGGCTAGGAGGGGTGAATGAAATAGGATCAAACGAACTAACATTAGAAAGATAAACATAGGAAATAATAGGGGTCATGGATGTTGGAGGGGGTATTGTCTCACCTGCTGTTTGCTTATGCAATACTACCTTGCCCTTTGAGTCTTGGAGACTCAAGAATTTTTATCTTTAAAATTATACCTCTTCATCAAAAATTTCCCCTCCAGTTACTTCTTTTGGGGTTATATCTACTGATGGTGCTTCCTTGGTTGGGCTATATAGAAGGGGTTAAGCCCTTAGCTTCCTTGTATAACATATGGTTATCTTTGGATTTGTGGAAGAAGCCAATTTTTTACTTATTTATTCACTACCTTAAGTGCCATAGGGGATGTCTGGGAGGTTTTCCCTTGCTCCCCTACTAGCTAAGAAGGTATGCTAGTCCAAAAGTATAATAAATCCCATCCTTTAGTCAATAAGAATCTACTCTATGCCACTACAGAAAGGGAAGGATCCCCTTGAATAATTTTTATAAGGTATTATTTGAACTAAATTTATTATGCCCTCTCCAAAACTTGGTCATACTTTTTAGCATCAAGGAAAAAAACATAGGGCTCATGTTTATCACTAATGCCAATTCCCTAGATAAGTTTTTATACCTATCCATGGGGATCCTAGTCTTTGTATGGCAATGAGGCCAAGGAATAGTATTATATGTAGTTCCCTACCTCATATAAGTGATTCCAATTGGTGTATCACATCCTTACAATAATTATTTGAGAGTCATGAAGGTAATTTTTATTTTTCTTGTGCATGTCCTTGTCAATTCCACACCATAATGGTAGGATATTTTCTACTCTATGAACTTATCTAGGAAATAGTTTTTTAGGTGTAAAGGTGTAACTGTACGGCCTATAACCATGATGAATATGTAATAATGGTATACCCAATAGTCTCCCCTTATCAATAATGTGTCTATGATATTCTTTGATATCCTAGGTAGGGGGACTTATGGATAAACATCTATACTTATGGGTAGATGTCCTTAGAGATGCACATAATGTTGTGAGTATATTCACATATGGGCATGAAAGAGTAAGAATCACATATTTGATTATTTATGCATTATGAAGGGGGTTCTATAATGAGCCATTGTGAATGTAAAATGTCCCCAAGACTATGTCAAGCAAGTAAGACATCATATATAAGTGACCTCTTGGATTCCTATTGTCCTGATGTAATATATGATCTCATAGGCTTGATCTAATCAATTTACCTAAATAAAAGGTAAATTATGATTCCCTCAAAAAATAAAACAACAAAACTCATTTTAGGTTGAGGAATTTGATGTTTGGGTAGCCAAATAGTCTGTTCAATAGGTCCATCCAATCTAGATCCCAATTCTAAACTTAGTCACTATTAGGGGTTGCTTATCCTTAATATTGATTATTTCTCTAGGGAGTATCTAACTATTGAGTGTCTTATCAATATATGTTTACTTCTTCCATGCCACTAATATATGTAAATCATAAGTGGCATCTACAATAGGAAGGGAGATCTCAAACCTAAGTGAGTGGAGATGATGGGTGATACCTAATCTAGAGCGTGTAGATCTAAATCAAATAAACTTAAAAAGGAGGGAATGGTAAAGAATAAAATAAATTTTAATGATCTCAAAGCATCACTTACTAGGTTAGTTTATTATTGGACAAGTGTTCTCAAAACGAGTTCTTACTGCTTGAAGTTGTTGCACACTCATAGGTAAACATAGTCATGAAGTCTTGGGAGGAGTGGTATAGGAAACTCGATTGTCTCCACTGAAGGTTGATTCTTTTGGATTTTATCTTGAAAACCCTTAATTATAAGGCTAAATCTCAGACCAATAAGTCATCTAAGGTATTTGTTGCACACACTTATAAAACTATACCAATATAAAGCACTTCTACACAATAAGAATGTTAACACACCTTAAACTAATTGATTAATAAAATATACTAACTTTCAATAGCATTTACACATCTACCATTATCATATATTGATAAAACAATTAGAATTTATTTATATATTTTTCACACTTGAAATCACCATATTATTACAACTAAAACATCAAAACCTCAACACCACATGAATGAAAGGAGAGAACACCAACACAAATGCATGACAACCAAATTTGACTTCTCATTGTATTGATCAAATCTTCCAAACTTTTAGAATGTGAAATTACATAAATATATATACTTAGGGAGGGGATGCCTCATCCTCCAAGTGTATGTGAACTCATGGTTACATGTCATAGTTAAAACCTCAATTCTAACTTTAGTCTTAAAAATTTCATGTTTTACATGCTTGTAGTCAATTACATTTATGTCAATATTAATTAACATGTGTAAGGTAATGAAATGTGTGCATGCTTAAAAAAAATTAGATAAATTTACATGATTTATTTAAGTCTCAGGAAACTATAATTAAAATATGCATGTATACATACAAAATTATGCTTCAACTTAAGGTTGATTAGGTGCTTACATGGTGGATGAGGTTATTGGAGGTGATGAAGTGGATGCTTGTGTTGAATTGGGAGTTTAAGTTCCAACATTTTTATTCATTTCTAAATATTTATATTTCTTATTCCCAATGTCATAATAAAATATTATTATATCCATGTTAATGAGCATAGGCCTATGTACCCTGTTTACTTGCTCTAGATGCCTTGCATGTCCAGCCTTATAGTCTTGAAGTTAGATCTAAAAATATGAACTTTAGTGACTTTATTCTTATAAAAATAGAGTTTATCCTCTATTTCCACAATTTTATTCCCTTTTATATCCTATTTGAAACTCTTTAAATATTTTTGTAAGAAATAATCAAAATTGACCTTACTAATAAGTCTCCCTATGAAAGATTTAGTTCATCCAAAATTTTCAAAGTGCGAGTTTCATGTTCTAAATATTTATGCATCACTTCCTCAATTACATCAATTCACTCCCTATCATACTATGTTCTAATGACCACCAATTTGAGGGCATTGGTATCCTCCAATAGTGCCATTAGGTTTAAGTGTGCATATGTTTTTCTGATTATAAATGAATAAGAATTATAGTTTATTCTCATCTATCTTCAATTTTACCTCATTACACTAATAGACTCAATATTTTTACACAATTTAGATGTATCACTTTGGATGTTCATCTCAATTTGGGATAGAATATGGATAGCTACTATTCTTTTAGTTATTCCAATTCTTGTTCTAGTTATTTTCATTACATTTCATATCCTTCATGTATCTCTACTAGATCATCCTTATGTGTTTCAAAATAGGATTTAAAATCCTCTATATATGGGGATTTCCCCAAAATTTTGCCATTTCTTTTGGACAAGGTAAAGATTTATTGTCTTTCATCCAATATGACTGATCTTCCAATCTCATCTTATAGCTTCCTCTTTCTAACCCTCTATACATTCCTTGTATATTTTTTAAATATTGTACTTATAGTGAGAAATTTGGTAATCACTATATTAGGAATTTTTTAAGCCTTTGAATGTAATTTAATCACCCATTGTGGAAGGACTAGCTAGGTTAGATCCATGGGTTGAGTTTTTGAATATATAGTTTCACCCAATATTTCACTTGATGTTTGCTTTAGATTTTCCTCTATTGGTATAATTTAGAGTTTACACAATAGAGAAGGCCGAATATCAAAAAAAAAATTGTTGCATATCAAATTCATATTAAAAGATTAAAATTATATAGGAAAAGTCTTTCCTATAATTTGGGAGATCAAATCTCCACCTATATCTCACATTCTTATTATGACTCAAACTAATAATCACCAAACTAACCAAACATTATATACAAATATATTATTACTAAAAATATATATGAGTAACTAACAATGTACATAATATTAACCCCAATAGATTATTGTTATTATGTATAACAATAATAGACCAATAAAATTATATTAACATAATATTAATAATTAGATTATTTACAATTAGTAATGTGATCATACCTCAACATTCACCCCCTTGTGAACATTATTAATCCTATCTACACCCCCTTAATGTGAATATGGGGATAATAACTCTCTCATATTTTCACCTATACTCATGACTTGGTGATTTTTAACGGACAATCAAAAACCTTACAAGATGGTTTTATAAATGGCTGACCAGTAACCAAAAGTAATGGTTTTACAAGTGGCTTACCACAAACCATAAAATAATGGTTTTATAATTGGATTGCCATAAACCACATCATGATGTGCAAAATAGTTTCTAGATATCATCACTATCAAATTTTAATGAAGTTACATAGGAATATTTAGTTCACTTATGATAAATGTGAACATACATACAACATCTATTCTTATTCACACCATGCCATGATGAAATTAAACACACAACTGAAAATAAAATTTGTCACTAAAATAGAAAGTGGCCCCATCATTAGTGGCTAATGAGAGGCTATGAAACCTATAGATTATATATCCTCCTTGCTCCAGTAGGTCCACTACTTACTCAATTGATATCTTGATGAATCTCAGTTGCATATTACTTAGAATGGAATGGGGTCCTCCCACAAGACTGACACATTTGACATTTGACTTAAGATATTTCATACAAATGATAGTGCATCCTTTACAAAAAAATATACGATGACACACAATTAATGACTCATTAAAAAGGCTTTGATTCTTACGTAAAAATAAGACTCTTGATTCATTTTTTATTTTGACAATACGAACATTTAAAAAATAATAAAAGAAAAAAATTACTTTTTAAACAATAACTTGACTCTTTTATATTTTTTTTACATAAATAACTTATAAAATATAAGCATAATATAGATTTATTTAATAGAAAAACTTTATAAAAATGCATTAACACTCATCAAAACTAAATCTTAACAAATGATGAGACACGACTCTAAATGCATATAACTCATAGTAACAAATGCTTTACTACTAAAAGACCATCAACTCAAACTTAAAATAATGCCTAAGATATACATAAAACAAACAACTCACACTTTTATGGTAGAAATTATGAAATATCTTATAAGGTGATGTGTGGTCAATAGAGCACAAATCTCAAATGTTCCAACAAGATCAAATTCCAATCATGTTGCATGTGTTGAATATATATATATATATATATATATATATATATATATATATATATATATATATATATATATATATATATATATATATATATATATATAATCAAAATTAAGGTGAGTTAATTCTTGATTCATGATCTAATACAAGAGAATAACACATATAAATCAAGTGTTACCCATATTTTTATGATCATATGACAATATAAAATATCTCATGATTATTTGGTAGAGTGAAATGGTGAGAAAGGGATTGAATGGCTATATAGATGTGGTGTTGTAGATCTTTGGAATGCATGGATCATAATGCAGATTTTGTGTGACATAGTGTTGAGACTAAGAATGTAAGAGATTATGGTTATGTAGCATGACACAACTATCAAAAAGACTCCATATTGGTGATAAATATATAAAAATATTCAAATGATGTTTATACATTATGTGTTATCTAAATAGAGTTGAGAATGAGATGCAAATCATCTCTTGGATGTTGTCAGATCTGTAGATACTACTTCAAATAGGTGATCATTAAGACTAATATGGGATTCACGTATACTTCAATATCCAAATGAATATGAATGCATATCTTTCAAGCATATCTCATATTTTTACATCCAAATTCTAGTGCATCTGAATTGACCAATTCAATGTTAGAGTAGGTCGTGCTAGTGGACAACTTGTCCTTGATGAGTTAGAGAAGAAAGTGTGTCAAACAGGGCTATGATAATTCCACAGAGACAAATGTGAAGATGTGAATTAATCAATTTATCTTCAGAGTCACCAAATTATATCTAATGAGCTCACAATAGAGTGATCTGATATCAATATCATCATTATAGGGTATATAAACTTCATAGAAACACAAGACTAAAACATTGCATAATCAAATCAAATTTATATTTAGTCTAGTGTCAATGAATAACACTTAAAATATTCTTTGGTGTGTACCCTCCTCAAATTTTTATACAAAATAGATCTGTATTCTAATGATTAAGAATTGCCTAATAGATTTCATATGGAGAAGCAAAAATTAAGCATATGAATTTACCTCATATTGTCTCTCATAATTCCATAATTCTCACAACATTGAATGAAGAGGCTCCAATACTAGATATTAGTATAATTCAGATTTTATGCAAAAGAAAAGGTTTAATATCAAACAAAATATATTTCTAATACATATCAAATTCATATGAGAAGATTAAAATTGTATAGGAAAAGTCTATCCTATAATTGGGGAGATCAAATCTCCACCAATATCTCACATCCCTATTAAGACTCAAACTAATAATCACTTGACTAACCAAACATTATATATGAATATATTTTTATCAACAATATATTTGAGTAACTAACTACCTATATAATATTAACCCCATATATTATTATTATTATTATTATTATTATTATTATTATTATTATTATTATTATTATTATTATTATTATTATTGTGTATAATAATAACATACTAATAAAATTTTATTAGTGTAATATTAATAGTTATGTTATTTACAATTAATAATGTGAACATACCTCAACACCCTCTAGGAGGAGATCAGGGAGTGAAGGCCATATAATTCTAGACTAGTCCACCCCACCATAGTATGGTAGTGGATGGACATTGTATACTAGATTTTTCTTCTTCTCTACCTTCTTGGTGGTTATAATAGTTGTCTCTTAAGAAGGACTAAGAGGGGAAAATGATAGAATTAATTGTGTGGATGAAACATGTAAATGGGGAGTTTTTACTATTCCCATTGCTTTCTTTGTGTCCTTTTTATTAGTTATTATATGGGGTGGAATAGTAGAGGAATTAAAAATAATAGAAATAGTAAGAGTGGATGTATAAGGAACCATTGTAGGAATACCAATTAAGGAAGTAGGAACGGCAAGGGAAGATGAGATATCCTCTACCTTTAAAACTAATAGAGTTGGTTGACCAAGGGGTTGAATAAGATAAATATCCACTATGGGTGTCAATAGATGAGGGGGTATTTGAGGGGTGAATAAAATAGGGTAAAATAAACTTACATCATAAAGAAAAACATAGGAAATAATAGAGGTAATGGAAATTAGAGGGGGTGTTGGCTCACATTATGCTCATTTATGAAATGGTTCCTTACCATTTAAGTCCTAGAGGCTCAATACTTTTTCCCTTTTCAATTTTTCCTCTTCATTATAAATATCCCCTCTAACTACCTCTTTTGTGGTTGGCTTCACTGATGGTGCTTCCTTAGTCAGGCTCTATGGAGAGGTGTGATCCTTTAACTTCCTTATATAACAAATGTTTTTCTTGGGAGCTATGGAAGGATCCAATTATGTGGTTGAGTTGACCACAATATTAAAATCTATAAATGATGGAACATCACCTTCAATAGAGCCCTCATAATCACAAGAATCAAGATAAATGGGTTCATCTTGTTTTTCCCCAAGTGAGGTATCTAGCACCCCTAATTCCTTCTTCACTACCATAAGTGTCACAGGGGATGTCTGGGATGGTTTACCTTATTCCCTTACTAGATGAATAGGTCTTATATTCCATAAATCAATTTATCTCATCCTTTATCTAGTGGGAGTTTAGTTTATGCCTCCTTTATAGAAAGGGAAGACTCCCTTTGAATAAGTTCTAAAAGGTCTTCTCTCAACTAAATTGATTGTGCCTTATCTAAAACTTGGTCATCATTCTAAGCATTGAGGAAAAAAAATCATGATCATAGGGATCATGTTGATACTCTATTCCAAGTCCCTGGATATATTTTTGTACCTATCCATGGGAATCACAGTCCTTATGTGGCAATGAGCCCAAGGAATAGTATTCTTTGTACTTCCCTACCTCATATAAGTTATTCCAATTGGTGTAGCACATCCTTCCAATCATTAAGTGAGAGCCTTCAAGGTAATATTTATATTTTTTTATGTAAGTCCTCATCAGTGTCCCATAATAATTGGTAGGCTATTTCTTGCTCTACCAAATTATTTAGGACATACTTGGGGAAGTGCAGTGGTGTAACCTTATGGCCTATAAACATTATGACTATGAAGTTAGGGTATAAATAGTAGTCTCCCCTTATCAATAATATATTTGTGATATTATTTGATATCTTAGGCTATATGGACTCGTATATGACCCTCCATATGTGGGGGTAAACATCCTTGAAGATGCACATAATGTTGCAAGTATATACATATATGTACTTGAATAAGTAAGAATAAATTATCTAATTATTTATGTCATCTTGAAGGGGGTTCTAGAGTGAGACATTATGAATTTAAAATGTCCCAAGGACTTCATTAATCAAGTAAAACATCATATATAAATGACCTCCTAGAGGCCTCTTGTTTTTATGCAGTATCTAATCTCGTAGGCTTACTCTAATCACTTCAATCATTGCAAAGGTCAATTTTTATGTCCTTAAAATCAAGAAATGAAACCCATTTAAATTTGAGGAATTTAGTTCTTAGGTATCCAAATAGCCAGCACAATAGGGCCATCCCAATATTGATCCTGATTCTAAGCTTAGTCACTGGAGTAGGATGTTTATCCTTAAAATTTATTATTTCTCCAAGGAACATCCAACTATTGAGTGTCTTCTCAATAGAATTTTCCTTATTCCATGAAACTACTTTATGTAAATCATAAGTAGAATATGAAATATGAAGGAAAATGTACCTTTGAAATGCATTACTAGCTATGCATGTTCACTATTTTTTGCTTGACATGATGCAAGAATGTTCCTCTAAATATCTTCCCTATGAAGAATAAATCTCATAAGAGCTCTATACAAGGAACGAATTCTAGTTTCATAGTTGTGAAGTGTAACCTTTGTGACTTAAGTGAGAGGAGTTTTGTGGCCAATTATCACTGAGATAGAGTTAAATTCTCCTCATGCATATGTGCATCAACCTAGTAAATGGCCTCCCATAGAACTGAGTAGTTGATATATAATCATTTTTAAGTATTTTAGGTGTGAAGAGTGTATCCATGTACTCAATGGAGTCTTTAATGGAAAACCTTGAAGGAGGGAGTGATAGGAGGTATGTGTCTAATTATCACTAAGATAGATTCAAATTCTCCTCATGTATATGTGCAACAACCTAGTGAATAGCCTCTCATAGTACTGAGTAGTTGGTGTAATCATTTTTTAATATTTCAAGTTTGAAGAGTGTATCCATGTACTTGGAGTATTTAATGGAAAACCTTGAAGGAGGGAGAGTTACTCAAAATTATCTAGATGAGGATGCCATTGTTATTCAACTAAGCCAGTATTGGTCTAGTTTGTAATTTAACCACTCAGATCTATTGAGTATGTTTTTAAGTAAAAGACACTAGTAGATAGGGATATATTGTAGGAGAATAAGTGATTTAACAAGTTAGATCAAGATTGAATGGGTACCTCATCATTTACACTACTTTGATATAAATTTGTCATTGATTTCCAGTTCATGTGCCATTAATGTCCAACATCTATAACTTTGATTTGTTTGTTCAATTTGAAAATTTCCTATTTATTTGGTGGGTATGCCACATAGGCACCATTTAATTTTAGTAGGAGTGCCATATAATTTCCCATTTCCCATGTTATTTCATTATTTCTTTAGCTTTAGTTTACCCAACAATGATGCTTTTGATATTCAAAAGTCAAGAGTCAAGATATAATAATTTTCATGAGGTGGTTGAGTATCCTGAGTAAAAGTTTTGAATAGTTTTATTGAAGACTTTAATGTGCCAAAGGAACATCTTGAATGATTTTTTTGAAGACCTAAATGTGCCAAATTCTTTTTTCAAACAAAATCTCCAAAGAGTGAAACATGTTATATGAATTTTTCTAAAGCATCTTTACCAAATAAATCCTCTATAGACCCAAATAAACTATTATATAAAACATTGGAGACCTAGTTCCGTAAGAAAAATGGCCAAAGAGTAAATGGAAAAGTGTTATAATGAAATTTGAATACAACTTTGGGGTCCCATACCTTCAAATCCTAAGAACTTTGTCCTAAAAAAATTCTCTAAGGGAAAATGTTGAAAAGTAAATTCCTATGGGGTTTGTAAAATGTGAATCATCAAAGATCCAAAATGTGTTAGAGGAATTCATCAAATAAAAATGTTGAAAGAAATATACCAAAGAGTAATAGTATGTTGGAAGAGTTTAGTAAAAGTTTCAAACAAAATCACCGAAGACCAAAATGTTTTGAAATATTTATCCAAAGAAAACTACCCAAGACCCTTTTGTTCTAAGTAGTTCCATCGAAGCCTCTAAATAAATAATATGAGCTTAAACTTACATATACAAAACTTCCAAAAATCATTATTAGGTTACCCTAAAAGGATAAAAAGGTACATGCTTATGTCTACCAAATAACATAATTATAACAATACACAAGGCCTTTCCTTTTAAAGAAATTTTAAGATAGGGATAGAGGCCAATTTTGAAAGATAGTGGGTCCATAATTTGATTAAAAAGGAATGGGGGTATGTTGGGTACAAAAAATGGTGACTTACAAGGTAATTACTCTTGATTATTTGAGAATCCAAAACTTTTAGTTAAAAATTATTATATCAAACATGGACTATAATACACATGATAATCTAATCAAATATATAAAAGAGACTCTAATTAGCCACATACAACATACTTGCCTTGTCATTTACCCTGGATCTGTGTGTGAGGAAGTGATTTCATTTCCTCCTTATTATAAGGACTTTATCAAAGAAGTGGGACAACTGTAGGTTTCACTCTAGTTTTTGAAAAAAATATCTAAAATTTGGGGAAGATATAACATTGCTCTACTGCTAGACAGATGTCCATAGCCTTGATAGATGTACCATGTGTTTATTTTCTTTCTTTATCCTATTATTATTTTATGATTCATTGTACATTAACCCTATTTTATCATGTTAAGATCTTTGATCACCTTTGAATTTTTATTTTTAGGCATATTGGATCACTCTTTTGAGGATCTTTGATCCTTAGATTTTTTATATTTTATTTTGAGGAACATTACTAAGAGGGGGATGGTAGAAACCACAATGAGATGGTATCTATGAAAGCTCAAGTTTTCCATATTATCCCTATTACTTTTACACATATCAATGGTTATTTATTCAAATAAGTATTAATATGATAAGTGCATTTGATCTAGGGAAAGTGAAAAAACTTTCTAAAATTTGTATGTAGTAATGAGATAAGCCTTCACATGCCTAAAGTAAAGTATTTAGTGTTAGCTTGTTCATGAAAAATTTTCCTATTGTATACCTAAATTCTGAAAATCTGAAATGTATGGGTGCAAAATCCTACAAATAAACAAATTGATGTACCTATTCTTGGCATGTTTTCCCATAAGCTAATCCATTGTCTTTTGAAAAGGTTAAAGGAAGTATCAAAAGGTTGGATACTTGTTATGAGTATACTAGGAAAATTCAATAAGATTGTCATAAGACAAAGGGAAATTTCTAATGTAGAGATTAGGAAACTATAGAAAATAAAGTGTTGAAAACTGTGAAAGCTAACCTAGGAAGTGAGGAAACTATTCTATGAAATCCATAAAATTGATTATAATAAAATAGTAAATCTACCCTAATATTACTCTTACCATCACTTTTATTAATATTCAAGGACATTTATAGATGGTACAACCATGAAGTAGTGCTTTCAAAAATACCCATTGACTAGATATGTCATCTCATTGCCTTGGAGGTCCCTCAGATGGAAAGCAATGTTACCCAAGATCTCTAAAATCTAATAAGGTCCAATCCACAATGGGTTAAACTTATCGTGTTATCCTTTATTTTCATTGGATTTGTCTCATATAAGCACTAGGTTAGATATTTTAATTTTTTTAAATTTTTCTCTTTTTTTTAAACCATGTTTTCATTATATCTTAATGTTTACTAAAGTTTTATAAGGCCTCAATCCTTGAGTCTTCCATTTCTATTATGTCCAACAATTGAGATTCAACTTTATCACTTGGTTCCATGTATTCTTACATTATTTGATATGTTGTAAACCTAAGCATGATTGGTAAAATGGGTTGTCTCCCTTAGATAAGTAAATAAGGCAAGGATTTGAGTTGCTACTTATATCTTGTTTGATCAGCCCATAATGCATATTTCAGTAGATTGTGCCAATCTCTAGGTTTCTCTACTACATACTTATTAATGGCATCAATCAGATTCTTATTTTTTAATTCATACAACCCATTTCTTTATGGGTAATGGTTCTATGATGACTTGATGGTGATATGATTATCATTGATCCATTCAATAAATTTAGCTAATTGGAATGTTGGGCCATTGTCACACACTAGATATATAGGAGTACCAATTCTAGTTTTGATATTTTCCTCTAGAAAGTTGATCACCTCTTGTGCTATTGAAAGATTTATAGCTAAAACTTTAGTCCATCTTATGTAATATTATGTAGTAGTGAGTAAAAACTTGTGTCCAACTAAATAATTGGGATTAATGACCCCAATGAAGTCCAAGCCACATTAAGTGAATGGTCTTCCTTCAATCACCAATTGTAGAGGCATGGTTGCATGTACAACCATTTTTTTTCAAGACATGGAATTCATGGCATGTTCAAATGTGAAAATGTGCAACCTTAAAGACTATTGGATAGTAATAACCTATTTTGAGGATTTTTTGGGCAGTGGTGTTTCCAAAGGGATGACTACTACCTATCTTTTAGTGAAATTTTTATAGAATTTCCTGAGTTTATTCATGTGATACGTATCTAAGGTAGATGAATTCATAGTTACTTTTATATAATATCCCTTTTATGATCATATAATGAGCTGATTTGAGTCTCAAAGCTCTCCTTTGTTTTATTTTGAGGCCCAGGGAATATTTCCTTGTGAGTAAATACTAAATAATATCAGTATGTCAATCCCATTTATATACTTAGTTTTCCCAAACCTTCTCAATAGTGATGTGTGGCCCAGGCTCAATCATGAGATGAATGATGCCTTTACCTCTCACAATCTTGGTAGAATTGATTTCCATGGCACATTCCTTTAACTTTTCCATCCACTTTCCTCTATGTTCTCCCAATTCATTTTTTGATCATGTAAGCTTAACAACAAGATCTAGTACAATGGAATTTTTTTTGTTCCTTATGATGTAATGTTAGAATTTATTCACTAGTTTGACAAGGGAAAAGATTTGTTTATATATATCATAGTTATTATTATTTCAAATTTGTACTCATAAACATGATAGGATGCTCTATCTACACTTTTTTCTATGTGAGCACAATAACAATAATATGTTCTAAGGTGAATGAATACAAGAAGTCTTTGGTGAAGTCTAGACTTATCAATACAAGGGATTAGGATCTTACATCTCTAATGTCTTGAAAACACTTTTAAGCTTGTCTTGTCCGTTCCACTTTAGCATCCCTATTGAGCATTGTATTCAGAGTTATAATGATGTATAGAAATCCAAATATAAATGTTTTAATGAAGTTTATCTTCCCAAAAAGATATTTGAGTTCCTTCTTGCTATTGGGTTAAACAATTTTTGATATCCCTTGAATTATATTTTGGTTAATCATAATCCTATCTTTGGTGATGATATAACCCAATATATTATCTTTTGTGATGCCAAATATACTTGTTGACCAATTTCTAGTCCCAGACCTAGAAACGGGTCAACCTTATGCCTTAAATACATAAGTCATCATTGGCACCATGATTGTTATTAATATCATGAGTTGACAAGGTTGTTAATCAGTTCATTATTTTGGCATAATTCATCTTTGGCTTTTCAACCCTTATGTGTCCTCATGTCCCCTTTCAAACCTGAGTCAAGTACTGTCATGATGTTCAAAGGTGCCCAAATGGTCCTTGATCACTTTGAAGGGTCCTTAACATGTAAAAGATGTAATGGTGAATACAAACTGAGAAGGCAATTTGGTAGAAGCCTAATGACATCTTGTTTCTACTTAATCATCAAAGGTATGATTATTATCAAGACTTTATGCAACATTATAGGAGTTTTATTAAAGTCAAATTGAGGTTCTATTAGTTTTTAAGGTCTTTTATATGCATTATCATGGTGATTCAATTGATATACCCCCTTTTAAGACCATATATTTGAGCATAGTTAATAGTTTTGGTCATAATGAGATGTAATTTGGATTTTATAGACAAATAAACCACCCCACACACCTCTAGTGGCCCTCATTATCTTCACCAAACCATCATCAAATGATTTCATGCATCAATTAGATCTACTATCACCATAATCAATGCTAATTCCTCCCAAAAGGGGCCCACACATGCTAAATTATGACTCTTCAACTACCTCAATTCATACCACTAGGTTCAAAGTGTTTTTCCCATATTATACCTCTAAAACACCTACTAGTAATGTTTTAGGTCTGAATCAGTAGGTATTTGTAGGGAAAATGATAGTGTGTAAGATTTTATTCAATAGTATAGATCTATATTATATAGCCTAGCTTAGTCAAAAGAATGATTTTTGAAAGTGAGGTTAGAGATATCCAATGGTGAACAAAATAGTGCTTTTCAATTCCATAAGAGCTCAAAGCCATTCCATATATCCTTCAAGCTCACTAGTAGGTTTAGAGTACCTCTCAAGTTTGTACTCATGTTGTATAGAGGAGAGAGAGAGTAGGGGCCTAATCTCTTTGTCATAAAAAGTAGACTCAGGAAACTTCTATCCATGGGTATTTGTTTATGGATTAAATTCCTATAGTTTATGAACATTCCTTAATAAGTTAAGGAACCTTTATGCCCCTCTCATCTGCATAGGCCCATTTGAGCTAAGTCATTTTTAGAGGAATTTTTTATGTCTACTCAAACTAATCATGGATCTTATTTCCCAAAGTCTTGAAGAATCCTTCCATGGTACTCTTAGAACTTGACTCACACATGTGAGATTATATAACTTGTAAATCTCCAAGACTGGTTCTTGTGTGTGAACCACATACAAGTTTGTGTAAAGAACATAGTTTTGATGCCTTCATCAGAGGTTACAGGTAGGGTTAAAGAGTTTTCAAGGGCGTTTCAAGGCTCTCAATGCCTTCTTGCTCAAATTGAATGTTTAATGCTCCCCTTATTTCCTTAGAAAACCTAAATAAAATAAGGTTTGTACATATTTAAAATTTACTATATTACAAGACTATGTATGATTCAAGATCACTTGTAGATCCCCAATGTAACCTAAAATATATGAAGAAAATGTTGGAGTGATGGTGGATCACCTTCATACCCTTGAGAATAAACTTCTAACCCCTCATAATGACTTCACAAGCCTATAGACCACCTTCTTGGTCTCTAATTCACTCAATCACCTTTTAGTAGGGTTTAAGTTTTTTTGTGAAATTTAAGGTATTTGTGAGAGTATGAAATTTTATTTTGAGACTACATATACCTCACTCCTACCCCTAAACTTCCATGTTTGCTTAAGTATGCATAAGAAGATCTATAGGGTTCATATGGATTGGTATTAAGAGAATTATTGTATCCATTTCATGTGATTTCCATATTTATGTGGTTGCACTATGTTTTCATTTCTATTCCATTGTGTTACCCCTTGTTTCCACGTTCACCACATCCCATATGTCTCCACTGCCACTCTTTTCCATTCATCTACCATTCCTCCCAAGTTTAGATCATTTTAAGTTGACCTCCACACTTAATTAAAACCATAAATATCATTTATAACACTAGGTATTAGACATATGTGGTCATATATAAATATGAGAGTATAAAGTGTGTACTTACAACTAGTCTTTAAGGTTACTATAACATGATCCCAAGAGGTACTATGTGGACCATCTAGGGCATGAAGGGTGGTATGAGTATTATGGAATGTTTATTATAAAATGGATAATAGTTATATAAGCTTATCATGCCATAATTTTAAACACCCTTGAATCCACCTTCATCTTATATAGGCCTGGTAATAAAACCTTAAACACAGTCATCTTGGTAGATGGTTACATGTGATATCACTAACCTACATTAAGATTTACATCTTATCTAAGAAAATGAGAAGAATAAATACAAATGGGAACAAGTTTCACATTATTAAGAGTGAAAACTTGATGACCACTACCACTGAGGGGATATAATGACACCATTAGAGTCATTAGACCACATAGGCATATACAAATATGAGACTTGAGTTTGAGTGAAAGATATGGTATGTAAGAAGGAAGTGTTATAAAAATATAACATAATCATGATTATCATTATAATCATGTTTTAATCACACCTATGGTAATAAACACCTTTATAGTTAATGTTACAAGCCATATTCAAAGTTTACATGCCTGAGTACATTATTAGTAGGTAGTTTGGAGCCAATTTTGGAAAAAATGGTGATTTAAGACATTTTCAAGCATATAAATGCCCCAAAAAGTGGTAAAAAATATTTTTATGACCTATTAAAGAGGATCATATGTTAAATTAGTTGGGGAAAATAGTGGGTATACCTAATATTTTGTCTAAGATGAAGGCTTATATGTTGAAATCATTAAGTGAGTTAAACATGCAACCATGCTATATGAGGTCTGTAGGCAATATGAAACCTATAAGAAGGTTTTATTTAAATAATAAATAATTTTTAAGGGTCCCTAAACCCCATATAAAGTACTAATACCTAGAGTGCACTCAAGATCCTTGAAGATGAGATAACACAGTCAGATGCACAAACTTGCACATAGACCTTAGTGACATATTGAGACCCATTAAAGATATTTTGACCAATTGAGTGATCAATGAAAGATGTATGAAGGTTTTTAGGAGATAAAAATGGGGTTTTAGATGCCAAGAGGTGACAAAATTGATCCAAGTTTCCTAAAACCTAGCTTGAGCTAGTCCATCTACACACATACAATTTGAGGGGCATATTCAAATGCTCACCTAATCCACCACATGCATGATCAGATCCAAATATCCTAGGGAATTTTAAGTCTCCTTATAGACTAAAAATCCTTGAAATTTTTGTTGGAAGTAAGAGTTCAAAATTTATGAACAAATGTTGAGAAAATAAGTACTCAAAACTGCCTGTAAGTAACACTAACCTCACCTTCTAATGGTCATATCTCCAATCACCCTCTACATGATAATATAGACTATTCATGAGAGATAGGAAGGTTAGTTCCCTAAACATCCATGAAATTTATTTTAGGATTTGATGTCCATACTCTATGAACCATCATTAAAATGGTGGATGTCTTAAACCCTACACAAACCCCATAAATGACCCAATGATGGAATTTTCCCCTAAAACCCATCAAAATGAGGAAATTTAGACATGAAATGACCTTTAAAGTATTTTGAGTACCTCTAAGTAGTATAATGTCCCATTAGTTGGAATGTGTAAGGGTAAAGTTGTATGATATGGGTTTAAAGATGCTAGTTTGAGCTCAAAAGGAAGGGTATTGAGAGTATATATGTACATAATGAATTTTATGAGGAATAATAAGTCTTATAACATCTATTAAAGCACACCAAATATCAATAGGGTGACCTCCATGACTGGTTAAACAAATAGATAAGTGTAGGTGTTGAAATACATAGCTCCATGCATCTAAGAGAGGTTAAATGATGTAATAAGGCTGATGGTGCTACTCCATGAGCTCTTTAAGGTAATATTCATGACACACATGATGAAAAGTGGCTCATTTATCTATAATTAAGGACAATTTTAATGGATTAGGTCTATAAACATTATAATCCTCAACCTCCACTAGGACTATGTCTTTAAAAGGTGAAGCAAATGACAAGTTGGGAATTATGAATGATCCTAATCAAAAAATAAAAGGCTATTACATTTTTTAAGATACATTTGGATAGTTTATACCCATGGAGAATCAATCAAGGTGGACCTTTCTACTTGTAGACATGTAGAGGTCATTCAGAGAGAAAGTTCTTCCCATAAAGAGCATCTTTACGTACACACCATAGCTTGAGTGTTATGCATGGATAGTCTAATTGTTCATGGAAGGTGATAGGTCTTATTGGATTTAAATTTGTACATCTATTTTAGATATCCAAGCTCATATCTCCATTAACCATGCCTAAGACTCCCAAACACACCTAAACTTCTCCTAAACTCCAATGATGACCCATCTAGATAGGTTTAAGAAAAAATGCATTTTTATGCTCAAAATTTTATTTTTTAACACTTTGACCATGATAAAAACTTAGAACGGATTATGCTTATAACTCTTGATGATATAGAAACATGATAAACACCTCCTCGAAAGGTAAATTTGTAGGGTTTTAGACATAAATTATGTTACAAGGATTAAGAAGAAGTTATAAACCATGGGAAGAGTAATATTAAGACTTTTTATATTCATTAAATGTAAATATTTCTATGTAATTGATTTAAAGTGTCCTCACCATATCCATCTAAACTGCTAGTTTGTGAGGCAGTCCAATTGGCCTAGTAATGCAAGGCTAATGTGAATTTGTAGTTAAAGAAATCTTAAAGGATCTCAAATATAATAAATAAAAGGTTAGCCAAGGGTTATATAAGTCTCATAAGATGAATTTGTATCCTAACTTCAATAATTTGATCATTTAAATAGTGGATATGAATATAAAGTTGGAATACAAGTAACACAAGCCTACTTATCTTGTATAAGGGAGAGTCTAGCAAGTAAAGGGTGGAATGAGAGGATTAATTGACCATATACATGAATATTAATAATCATTTACACAATAAAACAAAAAAATAGAGACCATTATGACTAGATGTAGGTAGTTTCATGGACCATTCAACATGTATATTGAAGGAAAGGCTTCCCAATGCCTCAAAGAGACCTATTTACACCCCATGTACATTGTATAACTAACAAAGGAGAGAATATTGAGCTATTTTAAGAATTTTAAAGTATTAAATAAATTTAATTGATGGATTTACATCTTTGATAAATGTCAAAATGGACTCATCAATGAAATGTCAATGCTTGAGGGAGGAAACAAGCTTATGTAACTATTATACACCACATTGGCCTCATTCATGGCCTCTCCCATTCCTAGATTTCTCTTTCTTCTCTTATAAATTATATATTTAATAAATCATTGATATCTTGTCTACCATCCCATAGTTGGGTGTAGCAAAGCTCTACCAAAATTACATTATAATTTTGTTAACTCAATAAGAGGCATTTACAGATTCTTATTAAAGGATAGTGTGTTTACTTGAGAGTTTGATTAGTAGAATGTATGAATTATATGGTTGTATGCAATTCATTTCATGAACATAAATTTAGGTTTGATTTCATTTTAGGTTGTATGAAGTGTTAGTAGGATTTTTCTTGAAGTGTCATGTGTCCATTAAGTCTTGAGCAGACCTATGCCTTTTGCCCTCCAAGTTACAGATTCTATCCAACCTCCATAAAAAATACTCATGATATAACACCATCAATAATCCCAATAAACCATTATATTCATTAGTCTCATTAGTAACCTTCAAATGGAATGCCTAAGATTGGATCCTCAATTAATTGGTACATCACCATTTAGAGTAGGTTCTTACATTACTTTCCATACTTCTTTCCATTTTCCTTGTGATAAGTTTAGATATGAAAGAACATTTAATTTTGAAATTAGGGTATATATCCCCATAAAATCTAAAGGTGTGACTTACATACTAGTTGACCCACAATCTAAGGTCACTCCCATGTTGGACTAGGTTTGAGGTTTGGACATGAACACTCCTCTCCTCAGCTAGGGTGCAACCTCAAACCTACAATAGTTTTGGAATTCCCTATGGGACTATAAATAAATTGATTTGGATACCTGATTTGGAAAGATTGATATGTGGGAGCACATACTGATGGATGAAGGCAATCAAAAACATATTAGAAGGTAGTTTTATGCACCAAATTTATACTGGGTTAGCTTTAAAATGTAGGTAGATTCAATTTGTTGAATTACCATTGGACATATCAAGGAGAAAGAGGGTTAATATTTATAATACAAACCCCACACCCAAAAATTCTTTGAAGTCTCCTAACTCTACCAATTCTATCCATACACATCCTTCTACAAATCCACTAACCTCAATGGTAAGGCCTATATTTCAAGCCTTTGTACCCTTTAATGGTGGTAGCCCTCTTAATCTCAACAAAAATGATGATATTCCAGCTACCTCCTTAAAAAAAAATTCCATATTTCATGGTATAAAAATCCACCACTCCTATGGAACACATAGCTAACATTGTAAACTTATGTTCAATGCATAACATCACTTAGGAAAATGCAGCCATGAGACTCCTAGCAACTTCTTTGAGAGGCAAATACCTCTAGTGGTATAAAGGTCTAAATCATACCTCAATAAATACTTGGGATGAGTTTGGTGAGTGCCTCTACAAACATTTTGAGGATAGAAGTGACCATGTATCGCTAGTTGAGCAACTTACCTCAATCAAGAGGGCACCTCAAGAATCTATGGTTGATTTCAACTATAGATTTCAAAAGACTTGGGATAGAATCCCTGTTACCATAAAGCCTAGAACTAATTATGTCTTTTTATATTACTTAAGGGCCTTTAATTAATATTTTTAGTAATGATACTATCCATGGGTGGGACAACATTTCCAGAGGCTTATGAAATCTCTATAAGGGCATAAAATTGTTTAATACAAGTAGGGAAATTGAATCCAAGACCCCTAATTACCCTCTTTCATAATCTCCAACCTAATACCCACATAATTACTCCATTTCCTACTCATAATAATCAAGGACAATCTGATGATAGCCAAGTGGATAGACCTAGGAAGATTGAAAGCTTGTTGAAATCATAAAATAACAAGTTGGTGGCCCTACAAAGGTAGTAGAAGACTTATTAAAATACATATCAAAACCCCTAACAATATCCATATCCATATTATCCCAATAATATACCCCATTACCCACCAAATCAACAAGCCCAATGCTAGGTCACATAGGCCAGACCATATAATGGATATAATCCTAATGTTGCAAGTAGCCTAAGAGTATTGATACCCACATAAAAAAACCTTACACAAGAGGGATAATGGTATAATCCTTGTGGGAAATAAAATGAGATGTTAATGTCTATAAATGGAGAAACATATCATAATCCTAGTTTTCAATAGGCCCCTTCATTCCAAGCTCATGATACTATGCCTCCTCCATTGCAAGGTCTTATAATGCCTCATGGTGACATGCCTACAATGGCACCATCATAATTTCCAAGTAAACAAGGAAGTGGGACCAAAGCACTTATTGATGATACTTTCTTGAAATTTCAATAGGGAGATCATACTTATGAGCATGTGGGAGAAAACTTGGGGTAGAATTGATAAAGGACATATGATGAAATTGCATCCCATACAAGGGCTAAGATGATAATGGTTGATGATACTTTGGGGTAGTATAAGGTCTTTCCCACACCCCCTCAAGTCACTTATATCTTTATACTAAAATCATAGTCACTTATATCTTTCCAACGCAATAAATACCTCATATACATGGGCAATAAAAGAAGGTTACATTCATGCCTCAAGTCACTCAAGTCTCAAGTGATGCTTTCACTTCCAAGTTATATCCCATGAGTACCCATTCTCCATTCAACATTATGGATTACATGAAGAAATCCAATGTTATCATTCATATGTCAAATGATCTATCTATTCTATGGTAGAAAGACATTCTCCAATAAGAGCTTTTTAATCTCTTTCTCATAAAAAAGATATCTAACAAGGTAAGTACAATTTATGTCAATGATGGCCAGCCTAGTCAAATTCAAACCCCTAAGGTTGTTAAGACACATCCATTTTACTTGTTAGTCATAATAGGAGATTGTTTGTCCATAATTTTATGATAGATTTTGTTGCTTTAACTTCAATCATGCCCAAAGCCATAATATACAAATTAGAACTCAAGTATATTCCTAATGATAAAGGTGTCATGTAGTTAGATGGTTATCCCACCAAGATAGTATGTATATTAAAGGACCTAAAAATTATGTTAGTAGTATACCCTAATTTCACTATTACTCAAGATGTCAGGGTTGTTGATTTACCCCCATACTTTTCCCTATGCTTATCTAGGAACTTTACTATAAAAATTAGGGGTTAACTCTCATCTAAATGGTCATGCATGGTATTTAAGACCAAATATGGGACTAGGGTCACTACTAGGTCTAAATAAATTTCTAAGTTCCATTTAGATCCCTATATGCCCAACCTTTCAAATGTAAACTACACTATACTTGATGAAGATGAGAATGTTAATGAAAAAAAACCTAAGGATCACCTTGAAGCCATCTCAAATCTATTTTTAGATGAATGGGAAGATGATAATAATCGATTTGACCCCTATAATTCCATTGAGGAAGTAAACCTAGGGCTATAATATATGCATGAGGAAGGTAATATTGTTCCTAGTCTATCAAGCTCCATTCAAGAGCATAATGGCATATAGACCTTGTTCTTTGATGGATTAAGGTTAAATAATGGAAATGGGGCTAGATTAAAGCTATTTTCCCCATTAAATCAAAAGTATTACTTAGTTTCAAGGTTACAATTTATTCATACTTCAAACACAAATGAGTATGAAGCCATTATACATGGGCTACAAGAAGAAAAGAGGAGAGGCATCAAACTCATTCAAGTGAAAGGTAATAGTGAGCTTGTAGTGAAATAAGTAAGGGGTGTTAGTGTAGTTAAGAAACATTTGTTGAAGGCCTACAAGCATCAAGTATGGGACCTTATGAAGGACTTATTAGCATTTTACATATAGTTCATACCAAGGGAGTATAATCACCATGCAGATAGACTAGCATCCATTGGAGCTCAATATGATATTATAGATGGGATCAAGGTTAATCAAGGATGATAAAAAATCAAGGTCATATGTAAGTCATATGTACCTAATAATTAGGTATCTTTTTAGGTATTTGATAGTGATGAACATATTTTATGTTTTCTCATGCAAGAGGAAAAATTCTACCATAAGAATCAAGGCAAGTTTCAACATCAATTTGATGACTAGATAGTGCATCTGAGGTCTAATAATTTTCCCAAGGGACTAGTGACATTAGAGATCATATTTAATGAAGATGATCAGATGAGAAGAGACAAGGTAAGTATTTTAACTAAGGAAGAGTATTATGAGAGGGTAGAAATCTTTAAGGATAATATTTTGAAGTTGGGAAAAGTAAATATAGTAGAAGAGAGATACTTTCATTTCCTTGTTCCAAGAGTATGCAGATGTTTCTACATGGGAGTACCATGATTTGAATGGCTTTGACCCTAAGCTTGCCTAACATACTATAGAATTGGAAAGTAATGCAAAACTAGTAAGACAAAAATAAAGACCTATCAATCCAAAGGTGGAAGAGGTAATGAAAGTGGAGTTACTAAAATGTATTGAGTCAAAGATAATATTACCCATCAATAATTCTTCATGGGTAGCAAACCTTTTGCCTTTGAGTGAGAAAAATTGAGAGATACGATAATGTGTTGACTTTAGAGACTTAACAAGGTGTCTTTGAGGGACCAATACCCTCCATGGATTAGATACTTTAGATATTTTTAGGATATCATAGGTTATCCTTGCTTGATGGCTAATTTAGTTAAAATCATATCTTGGTCAAGGAAGAGGATATGCATAAGATTGCCTTCACTACAAAGTGGGACACTTATGCATACATGAAAATGCCCTTTGGATTGTCCAATGTAGGGTAGACTTTCTAAAATGAAATGGATGTTGTCTTGGAGGTGTTAATTAGTGAAATTGTGCTCATCTACCTTGATGACATCACTATATTATCAAAGAATCTAGCAGACCAAATGGCTCACTTGAAATTTGTCTTTGAGAGATGTAGGCAGTTTGGAGTGTCATTGAATCCCAAAAAATGTATCTTTACTATTTGTGAGAAACAATTATTTAGTCATATAATTTCAAAGGGTGGTATTTATATGGAATATGAGATATTTGAATCCATATTGGTCTTACCCCTACCCAAGAACAAGAAGGCTTGTAGAGCTTTTTAGGGAAGATTAACTTCATAAGAAGCTTTATCCCAAGTTTTGTAGAGTTGGTCAAACCTCTTACTCAAATTCTAAGGAAACACAAGGAATTCACATGGAGTAAGGAAGGTAAGAGGAGATTTTATTCCATCAAGGAGGCCATATCTCAATCCCCAACACTCCATAATCCCTATTTTAGAAAAGAATTCTTTATATATGTTTTCTCTACATCAGATGCAATTTTTACATCAGAATGGTGAAGGCATAGAATAACCCATTTCCTTCTTTAGTTAGGCCTTGAAGGGATATGAATAAATACATAATTTTAATAAGTTTAGGCATATGGTGTCAAATAACAAGATCATAGTCATGGTGGTACACCTAAGCATCAAAGAGTTCATACTCAATAAAGACTTAAGTGAGAAAAAAGTTAGGTGGGTAACAAAATGTATGGAATATGACATTTAATTTAGAGTGAAAAATATTATTATATGTATAGTTTTATTTGAATCTTATATTATAATTAAAGGAAGACAAATATCAAGTATTGGTAGTCTATGACAATCAACAAGCAGCTACAAGTAACACTCCTCTTAGCTGGACCCATGATGTGATCAGATTCCTTCAAATAGGAAAATTTCCTATAAGATATAATAGATCCAAAATTAGGCACTTTATATTGTAAACTATACCCTATGTCTTGATAGATGGAGTGCTCTTTAAAAAGGATATCAAAAGCATGCTCTTGAGATGTGTTGAATCATGCCAAGTCTACAAGCTAATTGACCAATTTCATGATGGTCCTACTAGTGGGAAATTTTCTACCAAGACCATAAATTCCAAAATCTTTAGATTTGGTCACTTTTGGCCCACATTGTTTATATATTCACATAGTTGGGTGAGGAAGTGCTCCAAATGTGTCATGTTCAATGGCACGCAAAATCTAGCTAGCCTTCCTTTGCAACCAATACAAGTGGAACATCACTTCATGTAGGTGGATTGGATTTCATAGGTATGATCCATCCCCCTTATAGTATTGGACATAAGTGTGTCATCATAGCCACTGACTACTTCACAAGGTGGGTGGAGGTAGCTACTCTTAAGGAGGCCAATGAGAATTATGTCCTAGAGTTTTATGATAACCTTGTAACTAGATTTGGTGTGCCTTAAACTATCATTTCTAATAATTCCTTAGCCTTTAGTAGCACCAAGGTATATGAGTGGGCTCTTGGACATGGATTATACCTAAAATAATCTTCCAACTATTACCCATAGAGAAATGAACTAGCAGAGTCCATAAATAATAATTTGATAAGAATCAGCAAAAGGACCATGGAGAATAGTCAAATAGAGTGGCATACAAGATTAATTACTACCTAAGGCATATATAGCGACACTTAAGAAGTATACTCAATAATTTTGATAAATCCTTATCTATGTTAGAGAGGCAATACTTCTTATTTCTATTGAACTATCTACCTTAGAGCTTTCTCACCAACTTGAGCTCCTGGAAGATGATGTTATGCAAGTCAGAAAGAATGAGCTAAGATAGATGGAAGAGACAAGAGATAATAACATGCACACCATGTATTATTATTATAATAAAGTCAAGAATTAATTTGACAAGAAAGATTATTCTAGGACATTCCAATAGGGAGATGTAGTCCTCAAGTGGGATGAGGACCGTGTAAAGCAAGGAAAACACTCCAAATTTGATAGCCTTTGGAGTTGACCTTACATCATCCCCTGATGTAATAAGATTAATGAATTTGAGATTTATAAATTTAATGGTGATAACCTCCCCATCCATATCAATGGGATGTTCCTTAAGTTCTACTACTAAGTTTCTTTCATATTCTCTTGTACATAGGGAAATAGGATTGTCTTTTCTCTCCAAGTTCTCTTCCACATATGTCATGTTTATTGTTTGGTCTTATTGTTAGGTATTTTTGTTTTTTAATTATCCTTATTTATTGTTATTTGGTTGTGTCTAATTTTCTAAAGAGTATACAAACTAAGGTATAGTCCATGTGCATTCATGTTCCACTTGATAAACCATCAAGAACATGTTTAAATTTTTAAAGTTATTTGACCAACAGGCTAGTCAAGCTAGTTTAGTAACCATATTTTTTGACCACTTTCTAGTCCCAAACTTAGAAATGGGTTATAATTATGAATTAAATTCATAATTCATCATTGGCACCATGGTTTTTATTTATATCATGACTTGAGAGGGTTGTTTAGTTAGTTCACTATTTTGTCATGCTTCATCTTTACCTTGTCAATCCTTATGTGTCCTCATGTTCCCTTTCCAGCCTAATTCAAGTATTTTCATGGTGATAAAATATTACTACATGGTATTTGATCACTTTTAAGGTTCTTAAACATGTAAAAGATGTAATGGTGAAGACAAACTAAGAAGGCAGTTTGGTGGAAGCTTAAAGATACCTTGTTTCTACTTAATCATCAGAGGTATGCTTATCATCAAGCCTTAAATAAAAATTATATAAGGTGTATTAAGGTAAAATTAAGGTTATATTTATTTTAAATGTCTTTTATATACATTATCATGGTGATTTAATTGATATACCCCCTTTTAAGATCATATATTTGATCATAGTCAATGGCTTTGGTCATAATGAGATGCAATTTGGCCTTGATAGACCACTAAACCACCTAACACACCTATAGTGGCCCTCATTAGATTCATTAATCCATCATAAAATTGTTTTATACCTCATTTAGATCCACTATCACCATAATCAATGACAATTCCTCCCAAAAGGGGCCCACATGTGCTAAATTATGACTCTTCAACTCCCTTAGTTCACACCACTAGGTTCAAAGTGTTTTTTCCCCTATTCTCCCTCCACAAAACCTAAATAAATGTTTAATGTTTGAATCAGTAAGTATTTTCAAGGAAAATGATATTTTTTAGGAGTTTCTTTAATAATATGGATCAGTACTATACGGACCCTCTTAGTCAAAGGAATGGTTTTGTAGAGGGACGTCAAAGATATCCAATGGTGAAGAAAATAGTGCTTGGTAGTTCTATAGGATCTAAAATCCATTCCATATCTCCTTTGAGATCACTAGTAGGTTCAAAGGATCCCTCAATTTTGTACTCATACTATATAAAGGAGAGAGAGTGGGGGGGGGCAATATCCTAGCCATATAAATTATACTTCGATAGATTCCATCCATGGGAATTTGTTTGGGTATTAACTCATTATCCTTTATGAAAATTCCATAACAAGTTAAGGAGCCTCTATGTCCCTCTCATCTACATAGGCACATTTGAGCTAAATGGTTTTTGGAGGAGTTCGTTGTGTCTAATCAAACTAATCATGGATCATGTTTCCTCAAGTCTTAAAGAATACTTCCATGGCACTTTCAACACTTGACTCACATGTGTGAGCTTATATAACTTGAAAATCTCAAAGATTGGTTCCTATGTGTGACTTATAGACAATTTTGTGCAAAGAATAGAGTTTTGATGCCTTCATTAGAGGTTAAAATCAAGGTTGAAAAGTTGGCAAGGGTGCTTCAAGGATCTCAATGCCTTATTACTCAGATTGAAATTTCAATGTTCCTCTTATTTCCTCTAAAAACCTCAATAAAATAAGGTGTGTACATATGTAAAAGTTATTGTATGATAATAATATGTATGGTTCAAGAGCACCTGTATATCCCTAATGTGACCAAAAATATATGAATTAAATGTTGGAGTGATTTTGGATCATGATCATACTATTGATAATAAAATTCTAACCCCCCATAATGAATTCACAGACCTATATACCACCTTCATGGTCTCCAAGTCACTCATTCACCTTTTAACAAGGTTTAAGGTTTTTTGTGAAATTTAAGGTATTTATAAAAGTCTAAGGTTTCATTTTGAGACTCAATATACCTCACTCCTATGCCCAAAATTCCATGTTTTCGTAGGTATGCATAAGAAGGTCTACAAGGTTCATATGGATTGGTCTTAAGAGAAGTAATGTCTTCATTTAATGTCATTTCCATACTTATGTGGTCTCACTATGTTTTCACCACCATTGCATTGTGTTACACCATATTTCCATGTTCACCATATCCCATATGTCTCCACTACTACTATTTTACATTCATACAACCTTCCTCCCAAAGTTGGATCATGTCAAGATGACCTCAAAACTTCATTAAAACCATCAAGAGCATTAAGACCACTAGGTATTAGACCTATATGGTCATATATAAATCTAAGAGTGTCAAATGTGCACTTACATCTAGTCTTTAAGGTTACTATAGTAGGGTCTCAAGAGGTACTATTTGGACCATCCAAGACATGAAGGTTGGTGTGATTATCATGGAATGTGAATTATAAAAGGGTGAATAGTGATATGATCTTATCATGCCATAATTTAAAACACCCTTCAATACACCTTCATCCTATACATGTCTGGTAACAAAACCCTACAAATAGTCATCCCGGTAGATGGTCACATGTGATATCACTAACCTACATCAGGGTTTCTATCTTATATAATCTAAGGAGAAGAATACATACAAAGTGGAATAAGTTTCATATTATCAAGAGTACAAACTTGATGGCCATGACCATTGAGGGGATAGAATGACACCATCATTATCATTAGACCACACATGCATATGCAACTATGAGACTTGAGTTTGGGTGAAAGATATGGTATGCAAAAAGGTATTTTTGGAAAAATATAACCTAGCCATGATGATCATTATAAGAATGTGTTAATCAAACCAATGGTCAAAAAAACCTTTAGAGGTAATATTACAGGCCATACCCAAAGTTTACATGCCTGAGTGCACTATTAGTAAGAAGTTTGGAGCTAGTTTTGGCCCAAATGGTGCATTGAGACACTTAAAAGCATAGAAAAACCCCTAAAATTAGTCCTATAACACATAATAAAAAGAAATAGTAGTCATTTATAAACTTCAAATGCTCTATCTACCTAGTCTATCTACACATAGGCAATTTGAGGTGCATATTCAAATGCTCCCCTACTCCACCACATGCATGCTCAGAGCCAAATATCCTATGGAAGTTGAAGTATCCCTATAGAATGAAAACACATAAAATATTGTTTGGCAATAAGGGGTTATGATTTATGAAAAATTGTTAATAAAATAAGTGCTCAAAATGGCCTACAAGCAACACTAACCTCAGCTTATGACATTCATATCTCTAATCACTCTTTTCATGTGAACCTAGAGTATTAATTAGAAATAGGGAGGTGAGAACCCTAGAAAATAATGGCATTTGTTGTAGGTTTAGATGTTCATACTCTATGAACCATCATTAATATTGTGGATGTCTCAAACCATGTACAAACCCCAAAAATGACCTGATAATGGAATTTCACCCCAAAACCCATCCAAATGATGAAATTTGGCCATGAAATGACCTTTAAAGTCTTCTAAGGTCCTTTAAGTACCATAGTGACCTAACAGTTCACACGTGTAGGGGTAAAGTTATACGAAATGGACCTAAAGATGCTAGTTTGAGATCAAAAGCAAGGTTATTGAGAGTATATATGTACATAATGAATTTGAGGATTAAGAATTAGTCTTATAACATATAATCAATAAAAATATTAATCATGGTGACCTCCATGATTGGCTCAATAAATAAAGAGGTACATGTGTTTAAATACATGGTTTCATGCATCTAATAGAGGATAAATGATGTAATCAGATTGATGGTGTTACTCCATAAGCTCTATAAGGAAATATTAATATGATATATGATGAAAAGTATCTCATTTATCTAGAATTCAGGTAAAAATTACTAACTCAGGTCTATAGATAGGATAATCCTCAACCTCGATTAAGACTATGCCTTCAAAAGGTGAAGTAGAAGACAAGTTAGGAAGTATGAGTGCTCCAAATCAAAAAATAAAAGGCTATTACATTATTTAAGATCCATTTGGATAGTTGAGACCCTTGGATAATCCATCAAAGTGGAAATTTCTACTTGAAGATAAGTAGAGGTCATTCAGAGATCAAGTTCTTCCCACAAGGAGCATATTTAAGTGCTCACCATAGCTTGAGTGTTATGTATGGAGAGTCTAAATTTTCATGGAATGTGAGAGGTCTTATTGGCTTGAAATTGGTGTATTTTTTTTATATATCTAAGCTTATATCTCCATAAACCATACCTAAGACTCCAAAACACCCCTAAACCTCCCTTAAACCCTAATAGTGACCTTTCTAGAGAATTTTATGGAAGAATACATTATTATGCTTAAAATTTACTTTTTTATCATGTATATCATGATAAAATCTTAGAATGGCTTATGCCCATGTCTCTTAGTGGTATGAAAACAATACAGACAACTCATAGTAAGGCAAATTTGTAGGGTTTTAGACATAAATTATGTTACAATGCTTAAGGATAAGTTGAAAAGTATAGGAAGAGTAATATTAGGAATTTTTATGTTCATTAAATGTTAATATGTCTCATGGACTTGAATAAAATTGTCCTCACCATTTCTATCTAAACTACCAGTTTATGAGGCCATCCAATTGGCCTAGTAATGCAAGCTAATGTGTATTTATAGGTAAAGAAATCTTAAATAATCTAAATTAAAATACATAAAAGGTTATCCAAGGATTATTTAAGTCTTTCAAGATGAATTTAGAGCCCAATTTTAATTTTTTGATCATTCAAATAGTGGATATGAATAGAAAGTTGGAAGACAAGTAACATAAGCCTACTTATCATACAAATGGGAGAGTCTAGTAAGAAAATGGTGGAGTGAGAGCATTAATTGAACATATCCAAGCATGGTAATTATCATCCAAGTGAGAATACACCAAAATAGTGACCATTATGACTAGGTGGAGGTAATTTCATGGACCATTCCACATGCATATTGAAGGAGAGGCTACCCAACACCTTAAGTAGACCTATTTACACCCCATGTACATTGCATAAATACAAAAGGAGTGAACATTGAACTATTTTAGGAATTTTCAAGGCTTAAATAAATTAAATTTAGGGAGTTACAACATCCACAACAAAAAAATGGACTCATGAATGAGATGCCAATGCTTGAGGGAGGAAACAAGTATGTGTAACTACCATATACCGCATTGGCCTCATTCATGGTCTCTTCCATGCCTATATTTCTCTCTCTTCTCTTAAAAATTATCTACATAAACATGCATTGAGATCTTTTTTTTCATCCCTTAGTTGGGTCTATTAAATCTCTATTAGAATTACCTTGTAATTCTATTGAATCAAGAAGAGACATTTGCATATTTTTATTAAAGGATGGTGTGTTTAATTGAGATTTTGATTTGTAGAATTTATGAATTGTATGGTCATCTAAAAGTAATTTCATGTACATAACTTTAGGTTTGATTCCATGGTAGGTTGTATGAAATGTTAACAATAGGAGTTTTCTTGAAGTGTCTTGAGTATATTGTGTCTTGAGCATACCTATGACTTTTTCCCTCTAAGTTATAGATCTTATCCAACCTCCATATAGAATAATCATGCTATAACACCATCAAAAATATTTATCAATCATTGTATTCATTAGGTTCATCAGTAAGCTTTAAAGGGAATGACTAAGAGTGGATCCTTCATCAATTACTACATCACCACTTAGATCAAGTTCTTTCATTAGTTTTCATATTTATTTCCCTTTTCCTTGTGATAATTTTAGATCTAAGAGAGCATTGAAGTTTAAAATTAGGGGAGATAGCCCCATAAAATCTGGAGGTGTGACCTAGATACTAGGCAACCCATAGTGTAAGGTCACTCTCATGTTGGACTACATTTGAGATTTGATCATGAACACTCCTCTCCTCAACTAGGGTTCAACCTAGAACCTTAAACAATACTCTTTTGGGTTTGAACGAAATTCCAAACCTTATAAATCTTTCAAATATTGATTTTAGGTGTTTTACATGATAAGTCCTTGCTTTTGAGAAAATTGTAAGATCATCTTTGTAAATAATTATACATTTACCTATCAACCCCTAGAAGGCATGGCCTATATCTCACTAAAATGTGGCACCTACATTAATTAGGCCAAATGGAATCCTCTTATATTTATAATTTCTCTACTTCATGGTGAATGTTGTCTTCATTCTATCTTCTTCTACCATAACCTGGTTATATCCTGAAAGTCCATATAAGAAAGACATCTTTTCTAAACTAATCACTATCTAGATGAATTTATCCAAGGAAAGTAATGTATTATTATATTTCTTATACTCTTTACTTACATTTTTAAAATCAACATAGATCCTATGCTCTCTACTCTTCTTCCTGACTGGGACTAAATTAACCATCCAAGTAGATTGTCTAATAGTAAAAACCATTTTTTTACTCAATAACTTTCTCCATTTCCTTTTGAATAAGGGGTTCTAGGATAGGATTTACTAACCTTTGCCTCTACCTAAATTATTTTTGGTCAAAATTCAATGAAATTATATGGGTAATGACCCTTGGGTTGAAAAACTTTAGGTCTTCATATGTCCATGCAATTACATCCTTGTATTAAGTGAGTAAATTGTTCACTCTATGTCTTTACAATGAAGTATAGCTAAGACAAATGTTGATATAGCATGGGTTACACTCATCTCCTAAATTTTACCTTTTGAATTTGTATTCATTTACTTTTTTCTTTCTTTATTTATGATCTTGAGGATCCAAATCAAATGTCCTTCCCAAGGAAAACATTCACAATGGGAGGTAGTTTTTCTTTAGTTGAATAACTCCTCCTCCTAATTCCTCTTCACATAAGTAGCTAAATTCCTTGTCGTCAATGATTTTAGACTCAAATTATCTTGAGTTAGTCAAGAATTGGGAAATATATTATTCATCATCAAAAACTTGGAAATTTTTCATGTTATGTGGAACTCATAGACAAGGTACTATCTCAACAAAGAATCTATGTACCTTAGACTCCTATAGTGGTGCCAAGTTGGTAGTTAAGGCATATCATGAATTATCAAATTGATTCTATTCTATGGGTACAACCATAATGGTAAAGTCCTTAAAATAATCAATCAAATCCCATGTTCTATGTTTATATATTTTTAGATATGACAACTTGTATTAGTATTTAATCTTGACCTGATTGAATACTATTTCTAAATCTCCATAAATCAACAATTGTTTGATGTTATTTTTTAGATAAAAATGTAGTCCCAATATTGGTAATTCATATTATTCTCTATTATTAGTGTAATGGAACTATATTATATATGATTCTAAGTATTTTTTACTTTGTGGGTCCACTAATTTAATGTCAACACCTAATCCTTAGTTGGATTTTGCACCATCAAAGTAAAGGGTCCACAACTAGGAAGGTCACTGGACTTCTGGTTCTTACACTTCATGATTTGTAATGAAGTTATAGATAAAAAGGTTATGATATTTATAACTTAATTATTCATTTTTTGTATTATATTCATTAATTAGGTGCTTCATTCTTGGCTCTTGATCAATTCTAATCTAGTTTGAAATACCTCTCCATGGTAACCAAATGTGAGAGAAGTTTATTGCCACACAATTATTCAATGTTTTGGACTAGTCTCTTCTAAAGAGGAGTTTGTATCCTTATAGAATGTCTAATACCAATATGTTGATCATCATTTATACTGATGGTTTGAATACTACTTAGATCTATATATTGTTCAACTCTCCTATTATAGGGACCATAGTCTTATCCAATTATGAAATTGTTCTCTTGGATGGATTTGGGGTTAAACCTAGCTTATGGAAAATTAAAGTAGGCATCACCATGGCTAAAGTTACAAAATTGACTAAAAATTTATCAATGTTCTTTCAAAATGCTCAGTTAATTAATAAGAAAGGTGTAACTTTAGGTCTTTTTTTGTATATGACATTAGCATGAACAACCTTTGTCTTTTTGGTAGTTGTTTTCCTTGCGATAAAATTTCATAAGAGCTCCTTTTGTTCCATAATATTGGATAATTAATGAAGATTAATGTTATATTTAATATTATTCTTTTAATAAACAATGTTTTACCCTCCTTTTCCTTACGTGTCTTTTTTCTAGGGTTGATCATTCCATTTATGGGGAGTTGGATTATTGTCAGCTCTTGGATTCAGTGGAGTAGTAATATTTTTCAAAGGAGGACACATTATAAAGGGATGTTTATTCCTTAGGTTATAATTAATATTATGGTATTGTTGAAAGCCTGCACTTCATTAGATTTATCCTCTAGTTTATTATCATCTTATTTTGTGAAGAAGGACTCACGCATTTCAAATACCATTACTATTTTTGAAGAATCCAACTTTAATATGGAACTCTGTTGGATTATTCATCAAGTCTATAAGATCTCAAATGTTGTATAGAACTCCACACATTCAACTTCACCATAAGATACCAATTGGGTAGAACCATTTCTACTATGTTGATCTCTCGAAACTTTTTGGGGTGTTGTTCCACATTATTAGTAGGCCTATTGAATAATATATATCTTTGAAACCTAAAATTTTAATTAATTTTTTAGGCCAATGGTGTTGCCCATCTTATTCTACATATTCAGGAAGTCATTGCTCAATTTTTGAACCATTCTTAGGATAGAATCTAGTTTTTATTTGGTAGAATTAGTTCCTTGTACAAATGTAACATTAGAAAGCATTGAATGTTAATTATGTTGATGACTATTAATCTATACCTAGTTATTCATATACCCATAGTTTTGATTGGGTGTGTACTGTATTAAAGGAGATAGTACATATAGTTTATTTTAATTAAAAGTAGGGACATTTTGATTGATGTGAGGGACTCAATTTAGAGTTGGGAATTACCATTTATATTTGGAGCGTCGAGTATTTAAGGGTTTAACTTTACATAATTTTTGATATCTTCTTCATATGATAGAGCTATAGTGGTGACATCAATAGCTCTTTATAAGAACACTATAGTGATTGGGTCCAGAGAATTTATATACATCTCCAACACCAATGATCTATCTGGCCTATACTTTGGGTTAAGCCAAATGTACATCTTTTGGAATCTATTGTTGAAATCCCAAATTAGCTCATTAGGATCCATTTTCATGCTGGTAAAATGTTGATATACTAGTCCAAGGCTAATACCTTATCTAAATTGAGAAAGAAATGTGGCCTGACATGCATTCTAGGAAGTGATAAAGTTATCTTAAAGGTAGAGGTACCAATCATAGGTAACATCATTCAAGGTAAATGGGAAAATATTGCATGTAACATCTTCATTAATATCATTTATTAATATTATTGCAACCTAAAAAGACTTAATATGTTCCTCTACAGTTCTTCCTCATAAAAGGGATAAATAAGGTAGATATTTCTCTAAATTTTTTATAAAATTATGCACATCTCCTATGATGGAAATCGAAGATCAACCAACCAAGGATGTTTTTGGGCCATAGTATGATTAATGGAATGGATATTTATGATTGGATATGGTGTTCTAGTGCTTATTATATTGGGAACAAAAAATATGGATCTAGGCCTTCAATGTGTTGATAAAGGTGAAATGAAAAGCCTATTTTTGGACCTAGACTTGGTAACTTTATTAAGTGTCTCTAGTGAAACTCAATGTTAGGGGTAACCTCTTACTAGGGGAGTCACATAATCAACCCTCCTTCTAGAACCAATTTATAATTATGTGGGTCTTGTGTACCAACCAAAGTTTAAACAAGGTAGCCTCTAACATTTTAGGATCTTGATGGAGGTAAACTCCACTCCAAGTCACTAGTTGAAACTATGGGTTAAAAAACCTTGGGGTGGAATAATAAGTAGAGGATGCAGGTTGTTAACTAGGTTTTCTTGTAGTGAAATGAATCCTAGTGGAGAAATCAAACCTAAGTGAGTGGCATATATGGGTGATCCCTAATGTATATTTGGTATATCTCAATAAAATAAATATAAAAAGGAGGAGAGGGTAGAACAAATAATAAAGTTATGTGATCTCAAAGGGTCACTTCTTAGGATTGTTTCTTAATGGACAAGTGCTCTCAAAACTAGTGATTACTACTTGTAGCTATCACATTGTCATAAGTAAACACAACCATGAAGTCTAGGGAGGAGTGGTATAGGAAAATTGATGGTTTAAACTTAAGGTTGTTTCCTTTAGAGTTGATCTTGCACACCCTTGATTAGAATTTTATAGATTGAGACAAGAAGGCATCTAAGGTAGTTGTTGCACACACTTAGAAAACTGTATCAAAAGAAAGCACTTCTACACACTAATAATGTTAACACAACTTAAACTAATTGCTTAATATGGTCTACTAACTTTCAACAATGTTTACATATATACCATTAACATATATTAATAAAATAATAATAATTTATCCATAGTTTTTACACACTTAAAATCATTATATTATTACAACTAGAAAATCAAAACCTCAATATCATATGAATGGAAGGAGAGAGCACCAACACTATTTACATGACAACCAAAGTTGACTTCTTGTATTTTTTAAAATACCCCAACCCTTTTAATGTGAATTTACATAAATATATAGACTTGGGTAAGGGATGCCTCATCCTCCAAGTGTATATGAACTCATTATTATATGTCATAGTTAGAACCTCAGTTCTAATTTTGGTCTTTAAAATTACATGTTTTGCATGCTTGTAGTCAATTAAATTTATGTCAATATTAGTTAGCATGTGTAATTTAATGTCATGTGTGAATGACTAAAAACATTTTAGATAAATTTACATGATTGATCTAAGTGTAAATAAATTTTACATGTATACATACCAAATTAGACTTGAACTCAAGGTTGATTGGGTGCTTGCATGGTGGACAAGGTTGTTAGAGGAGTTGAAGTGGATGCTTATGTTAAATTAGGAGTTGATGTGTAATCATTCTTATTCACTTCAAAATATTTATATTACCTATTGTATCTATCATATTAATATCTAATTATGTCCATGTTAAATAGTGGAGGCATATTCACCTTGTTTACCTACTCTATGCTCCTTGCATGTTTAGCATATGTAGTCTTGAAGTTATATATAAAAATCTCAAATTCAATGACTTTATTCCTATAAAAATTAAATTTGACCTCTATTTCCTCTATGTTATTCCCTTGTATATCCTATTTGTAATTATTTGGATCTTTTAGTAAGAGATGATCAAAATTATCCTTATTGATAAGTCTCCCTATGGAATCCTTAGCCTAAGAAAGCTTTAGTTTATCTAAAATTTTCCAAGTGAGAGTTTCATGTTCTAAATATTTTGGAATCACTGACTCATCTACATCAATCCACTCCCTAGCCTATTATGTTTTAATGAATACCAATTTGAGGGCATTGATATAATCCAATGGTGCCATCAAGTTCAAGTGTGCATATGTTTTTTTAATTATACAAAGAATAATTATTTTTAGTTTATTCTCATCTATCTTCATATAATTAAAAAAATTGGTAGTCTTTACTATATGGGGCATCAATTTTAACCTCATTAAACTAATAGACTCAATAGTTTTATACAATCTAGATGCAACACTTTGGATATTCATCTCAATTTGGGCTAGAATATGGATAGTTTTCTACTATTATTTTAGTTTTTCTAGTTCTTGATCTAGTTATTTCCATTCTATTTCATATCCTTCATGTATCTCTACTAGAGCATCCTTATGTGTTTCAAAATAGGATTTAAAATCCTCTATATATGGATATTTACCCAATTTTGTGTCCTATCTTTTGGATAAGGGGAACATTTATTGCCTTTCCCCTACTATGATTGATCTTCCAATCTTAGCTTCTAACCTCCTATAACCTTTTATACACTCCATGTAGATTTTTTAAATATTGTACTTATACTGGTAAATTTGATAATCACTACATTAGGCCTTTTTAAATCTTATGAATTCATGTATATCACGCATGATGGGAGGAATAACTAGGCTAGATCCATGGGTTGAGTATCTTAAGTTGTAGTTAGACCCAATATATCACCTAATTTTTAATTAATATTTTCCTCTAAGAGGGGATTAGGGAGTGAAGACCATATGATTTTGGATTAGTTCACTCCACCATATTATGGTAGTGGATGGACTATGTATATTTTATTTCTATTCTTCTTGGCCTTCTTGGTGGCTATTATAGTTATCTCTTGAGAATGACTAGGAGGGGAACTAATAGACTTAATTGTGTAGATGAAATGTGTAACTTGGGAATTGTTACTACTTCTCTTGCTTTCTTTGTGGCCTTTTTCTTAGTTTTTATAGGGGGTAGAAGAGTAGTAAAAGGAACAACAATAAGAATAGTAGGATTGGATTTAGGATAAACCATTAGAGGAATACCAACCAAGGAAGTAAGAATTTCAAGGGTAGAGGAGAGATCTTATACCTTTAAAAATAATAGAGTTGGTTGAATACAGGGTTGAATAAGATCAACTTCAACATTGGGGACTAAGAGAGAAGGGAGGATAGGACAAGTGAATAAAATAAGGTAAAATGAACTAACATCAAAAAGAGAAACATATGAAACAATAGGGGTAATGAAAATTTGATAAGTTATTGGCTCACCTGATGCTTGCTTATTCAATGGTGCCTTTCCCTTTGAGTTTTAGAGGCTCAAGACTTTCATTCTTTGTAATTCCACCTCTTCATCAAAAATATCCCCTATAACTACCTCTTGTGTGGTTAGCTCCACTATTGGTGCTTACTTTGGTGTGCTCTATGGAGGGGGCTAATACCTTAAATTCCTTTTATAATAGATGGTTATCTTGGGAGCTATGAAAGGATCTAGTTGTGTGGTTTAGGTGACCTAAATATTAACCTCTAAAAATTATGAAACATCACCTTGGGTAGGAATTTTAGAATCTGATGAATCAAGACAAATAGACTCATCTTTTTTTCTCCCAAGTGAGGTATTAGGAACCCATAGTTCCTTTTTTACTTCCTTAAGTTATACAAAGGATGCCTAGGAAGGTTTCCCTTATTCTCCTAATAGATGAGCAGGTCTTCTAGTCTAGAAGTCTAATGTATCTCACCCTTCAATTGATAGGTGTCTATATCATGTCTCCTTTATAGAAAGGGAAGACTCCCCTTAAATAATTTTTATAAGGTCTTATTTTAATATAATTAATTTTTACCTCTCTAGGACTTCATCATCATTATAAGTATTAAAGAACAAAAAATTGTGATCAAATTGATTCTCTCTCCAAAGAGTATCCAAGTACTGAGTGTCTTCACAATATATTTCTTTTTATTCCATGCCACTACTCTATTTAAATCATATGTGGTGTATGGAACATGAAGGGAAAGGTAATTTTTAAATTAATCATCAGAGATGTATGTTATAACCATTTTGTGTTAGACATGATGCAAGAACACTCCTCCATATATCTTCCCTACCTAGACTAAATCTCATAGGAGGTCAATACAAGGTATGACTTCTAGTTTCATATCTATGAAGTGTAACCCTTATATATTAAGTGAGAGGAGGTATGTAGCCAATTGGTGCTGAGCTAGAGTCAAATTCTCCTCATGTGTATGTGCATCAACCTAGTGAATGACCTTTCATAGCACTGAGTAGTTGGTATTTATTATTGTTGAATATTATAGGTTCTAAGAGTGTATCCATGTACTTGGTGGAGTATTTGATGTAAAACCTTGAAGGAGGGAGATTTAATTTGAATTATATGGATGAGGATGCCATCAATATTAAATTGAGCTCATACTAGTTTGGTTTGTAATTCAATCACTCATCTCTCCTAAGTATGTTGTTAAGTCGAAGACACTAATTGGTAGGGCTCTATCACATGAGGTGAGTTCACAAGTTAGCTAGAGATTGAATGGGCATGTCATCATTATATATATTTTGATATAGCTCTGGAATTTATTTCTAGTTCATACACCATTAATGTCTAAATATTATAACTTTGATTTGTTTGTTCAACTCAAACTTTGACACTTTATTTGGTAGGTCTGCCATGTAGGCACCACTGATGTTTGTAGGAGTGACAAATCATTATGCATCACCAACTATCATTTCATCACTTATTCAACTTTAGTTTACCATGAAATGAGTATTTTGGTAGTTGGAAGTTAGGAGTCAAGATATAATAATGATTGTGGGCTAGGTAAGTATCTTAAGCAAAAGTTTTGAAAACTTTTGTTGAAGACCTAAATGTGCCGAAGGAAAATCATGACTGATTTTTCCAAAGACTTAAATGTGCCAAACTCTTTCACTGAACAAAATTATCAAAGACCAAAACATGTTAGAGGAATTTTTATAAAGGATCTTTGTCAAAGAAGTAATCTAAAGACAAAATAAACTAATATATAAAACGTTGGAGACTTGGATCTTGAAGAATAGTGGTCAGAGAGTAAATAGAAAAGTGTTATAATATAAGGAAAATATAGCTTTGGGGTTTTGTACCTTGAAATATTGAACACCTTATCCTAAACAATTTATCTGAGGGAAAATTTCAAAGATTAAATTCCCATGGGGTATGCAAAATGTGAATCACTAAAGACCCAAAATGTGTCAAAGGAATTTGCCAAACAAAACTACCAAAATAATTTTTTTGAAGAGTAATAGTATGTCAAGAGAGTTCAGAAAAAGTTTTGAATAAATTCATTAAAGAACAAAATGTTTTGATCTCTGTCATTGAATAAAACTTTTTAAGACCCTTTCAGTCTAATTAGTTCTAACAAGGCCTTTTTCCAAAGAAGATGAGGTAAAACATGTATATACACAACTTCTAAAAATCATTATTAGGTTAACCAAAAAGGACAAAAAGGTACATGCATATGTATACCAAATAACAAAATTGGAACAACACATAAGGCCTTTCCTTTTATAGGACTTTAAATATAGGTCTATATGCTAATTATAAAAGGTAGTGGTCCCTATTCTAATTAAAAAATGAATGGGGTTATGTTGGGTACAATAAATACTTCTATGTTGATTTTCCTACAAAGAAACAAATAAACTAATTATGTTGATGAACAATTATGGATACAACTTTTACTAATTTTGGATTATCTTTGCTCTACTTGGATATTCTAGTGATACAATGATGACAAAATTAGGAGATATAAAATTGGACATCTTGGTCCTTAATAATGTTGGAGATATACTTGGTTTTAAAATGGAATTCACCATATATTTTTTGTAAAATTGAAAATGAAACCTTATTATTTCATACCAATTCTAATTTTATGCAATAATCCTACAACACAATATGCACTCCAATTTAAAATTAGTACATATTCAAAATCATAAATAACATATTGTGTTTATTTACATTGAGTCATATAATTAAAAAATATGTTATAGTATCGATATCACATATTCATATCTTTTTCCAATATATTTTTCATTCACATAGATATGGAATAAATATGGTCTTTTATTTAGATTTACTAATGCAATTACAACCCAATCATTTATTTGTGTTAAGTAATTAAATAATTCCATAAGAAATTTAATTAGACTATTAATTTTTGTGGAATTTTACTCTTGTGCTCCTAAATCATTTGAAGATGATATCCATGAATAATCATTACCCTAATTACATTTATCAATGTAATATTATCCCAATGAAAATTTACATCATGTATTTTTCATAATAATTTCAAAGAAAGAAGGGCCTGGTGAGGGATTCACACCATCTAACCTCTTTCCCCATTGTCAAAGATTTTGGACCATGTAATTATTTATAATTCACCTTTATCTCAAAATTATTTCCAATGATACACTAATATAATTACACCCAAATCATGTATTTTGTGTCAGGTATTTGAAGGTTTCCATAAAAAAATTAATTATATCATTAATATTTGTGAGATTTTACTTGTGTGGGATTAAGTCATTTCTAGGTGACCTCCATGGGTAGTCATTGCCCTAATAATATTTTGCCAATCACCATAGGCATTTATTTGTAGGTTTAGGAAATTAAAATTTAATTCATCACTTTGGTCTTCTCACCCTTTATCCTTTTTCACCATTGAAAAGGAATTTGGAACATGAAAACCTTATGAGTCATTATTATCTCATAATTCTTACCTATGTGGGACTATCCAAATTAAAACATAATTATACTTTTGTGTTTAAAAGTAATTAAAGGCTTCCATGACAAATTTAGATATATTATTTCTTTTAGTGTGTTTTAACTTATGTGTTTAAGACATCTCAATATGACCTTCATCAACATTCACTTCAAATACATAGCAAAAACTAAATAAACCTAAAAATTAATGGATAAAGTGTGAATACAAATATACCATCTTCATTCACTACAAAAAATGTGATATAGAGCCATCAAAGTGTGAATATAAATATACAATTAATTTCATTTTATAACATATAACATGGAAAATATGGGCCATTACTTTCAAATATGTTGGCACTACAATCAAGGGTGTCTTGACATAATATTTCCATCTATTATACTCCATATCATACCACTATACTTATAAGTTTTTATAGTAAAATATGTAGACACCATGAAATGAGTGTCTCTCTATAATTATTAGGTTGAATATCTCTTAGCCTCAAGGATAAAATTTCATGGTTGACCCTTCTCATCAATAAATTTTTGATGATGATAAATTAATTTAAATGATTTTTCATTTATAGAAGATGACCCTCCTAAATACTTCATTTAAATTCTACCTAATTTATTGGCATGTGTTACTGTATAATAAATATTTCACATTAAGAAAATCATGTCCTACCTGACATAATTTACAACACTAAGAGAAATTGTTAGTGCACACACAAGTATATATTCAAAATAACTAATATACTATTTCACTAAATTTTGTCTATTTTAAGTCTAAATGAAAATAAAGAGAAAGATGAGGATAAGTGATTATAATGAACTTAGATTTGGTTTGCATGCCATATCTAGACATTGTGAGCACTCCTCTTTGGCTGGGGAGGACTACCTGCAAATAAGAAAACACTACCACAAGATGTTTGTTAGTAGATAAACAAGTGGTCTACCAAGCTATGTGGTTGTTCTAGGAAGTGTGAAACTTCCATAGAGATGACAGTCCACTTTTGAGAGACAAAATAATAATAAATAATTGAAAGAGAGATAAATAGAGAGTAAAAGAGAGATAAGATTATCATTTTTAATAACCTGTACATAGTAGAGAGTGACAAGATGTAGGTGAGATTCTTTGTTGGTGTTTTAGAAGTTGTTTGGGTAGGTTTTGAAGAGGCTAAAGAATTGATAGTCACTGACATTGGTAGGTATTTGACCGATATTAGTTAGGCTATTGAGGTTGGTAGTGAGGTGACTGATGTTAGTTAGGTTGTTGAGGTCATTAGGGGTAATATTTGTTCAAGAGGTTGCAAGAAGATTTTTTGGGTCTGAGAAATGGTTTGGATTAGGTCAGAGAGGTTGAGAGAGTTAGAAAAGGGATTTTATGGCTTAGCTAAGTCTTGTCAGAGGTTTGGTGTGCATGTAAGGGGAAACAAGTAAAGAATCTTTGTAACTCCCTTATAGGGATACAGTCAAAAGTGCATAAAGAAGTGTAGGGTAGATATAAAGAAATAGAATAATAAATATTTAAATAACCTACAGTATCAATGATATACTTAGTTATGGTAGTCATTGAATGATAAGTGTCAAGTTGATAATCCCTATCATGGAATCTAAACCTAAGTGCTTGAATATAGAGAATAAGTAGGTGATATTGGTCCTCAAAATCTTAGTTGTTGATTATGATTGGCATACATAGGGTGATTGTAAGCCTGGATATCAAAAATAGAATGTTGAGAGCCTGAACAAGAGTAAGAATCAATTTTCTTAATTTTTTTTGACCTCAAGTATAGGTTGGATTTTGGATTATATTATCAATGTTGGTGATTTTAGTGATGTCGATAGGTATCCCATAAATGTTAGTTGTGGGTTGATCAATGTCAGTGGCCCTAGAATAGGGAAGCCTTTCTAGTTTTGGCCTATTTTATATTGTTGTGTGTGCTAAGTGTGACACCCATTATAAAATGATAAAAATAAGAGGTTAAGATGGAAGTAGTTGTTTAGGAATTTAGTTTCGAAGTGGGAATAAATCTTAAGTAGTCAGGATGAGGATACCAAGTCTTGAGGTGACTCACCAGAGGAGAATTAGACATAGGGTGAGGTGGCTAGGTAAGATAGCAATAGGGGTTTTTAATTAACTTAATTAAGTATTTTATATTAATTAAATGTGTGAGTGGTAAACGTATGGGTTATGGATATTAATTATTATTATTAAAATGAGCTTGGGGGGGTTTCAACATAAGGAGTTATGCACATGTGTATGACATAATTTTGGTATCTACATTTTCCCCTTTTTGGCTTGTAATTTGTACTAATATGTTACAATAAAAAAATAGGATTTAAATGGTCTAAGTATTAGATGAGTTATCCCCAATCAAATAGGAATCAACAAAGGAGAAACTAGAATTGGGTATTGGTTTGATAGAAAGGTAATTGGGTGACTAGTAGAGAATTGAACATCACTACATATAATGAGCTATAGTTGACATCATTAAGAATAAGTAAGGTTAAGGAGGACTTAAATAGAAGTAACCAAATCATAGCTTGTAAGTGATAGCTAATAGGTCAAATCAATCAAATTTTTATCTCTAATGGTTAATGTGTCCCAAGTATCCAAGGTAGGAAGTTCCCCTAGGAAACATAAAAGGGTTGAAGGTTATAGTATGGGCTTGGTTGCCATCCACAACACCTAAAATATGTGCATGTGCATATTATCCAACTATAGTTAGGATAAGCAATGTACTCTTGGTGTAAAAGGGTTAAGGAGCAAGGAAATATTCATGGTCTCTAAGCATAGTTGTTAAGGGTGAAAATTTGAGTGATCTTTAATGTCACTTTGTCATGGTTGGGGGAGACATATGTGACCTCCACTTACCCCAATGTATGGGTAAGGTTGTCTAAAATTGGGTGTTTTTGTGTTGGAAAACATGATTAGAAAGGTGCCAACATAAATAATATGTGTTGATATTGGTAAGATAAATTACCAACATCAGTAAAACTAGGGAAACATTGTTGATGTTAATGGTATAAGCACTGACATCAGTAGGTTAGGTTAAGATTATTGATGTTAGTGTCTAACCAAACCTAACAAAAAGGGGTTTGGCAGCTAACCAAACTCATTTGTAAATTTGTGATTAGAGAGTAAAATAGGTCTTTGAGAGAAATTTGAGATGGTAGCACAAGGAGAGGATCCAATAGGAGGTGTAAGACCATAGGAGCTAGCAGTGCTAGCCAAGAGGAGATGACAAGATGAGGTAAGAGCCTAAACTACTTTGATTTTACATTTTCAAGTTTTAGGTTAAATGATAGGTGAATTTGTATAAAATAGGATTGGGGGGAAATAAAATAGGTTAGCATAGGTCTAGCAGAAATTAGGGGGTTTTGGGGGTAGTTTTTTAGGAGAAATGGGTAGGTTGGGTTTAGGTTATTCGGCCCTAGGGCCAAACTAGTCACCAACATCAGTTAGATCGATTAACATCAACTGATGGTCAACCAACATTGGTCAACCTAGCATCAAGGTTAGTAGTATGATATTGATGTCAGTCATTATATAGGTTGATAAAACACTAATGTTGACATTGATGCTAATGTCAGTTACTATTGAAAAGTAACAAACAAGAGAAAGGGTGAGTTTTTTATCTTTGGTTGGAGTAGTCAACTAGCCTAATGGTTGAGCTAGACTCATAAGACCCCTTGTCATTTGAGTGTTGCCTACATAGCCTAATTTAGGGCCTCAAGCCAATGTAGTTCTCCCAAAACTTAGGAAAAAGACCTAAAAGGTTAGTTGTAGGGAAAAAAGGTAAAATAAGATAGTTGAGAGTTTTATGTTTTAAAAGTCAGGTTATAGTGTCAAAAGTCAAGAATATACGTAGTGAGGCATAGAGTTGGAATAGGTAGGTAGGCCTAGGGTATAGAGAGAGGCAATGAAGCCTAGAGGTGGAATAGGTGGGTAATCCTAGGGTAGATAGAGAGAGAGAGAGAGAGAGAGAGAGAGAGGCAGTGAAGCCTAGGGTAGTTAGTAAGGTGGGTTTATGGCTGAGCTAACCTCAAAAGATCTCATGTTGACTAAGTGATACCTACATAGCCTAGTTTAGGGCTTCAAGCTGATGTAGTTCTCCTAATGAGAAGGGAAAAAGGTGGTAAGAGAGTAAATTAAAAGGGATGTGACCTAGTTCATTTATGTATAGATACAGGTAAAAATGAAACTTACATTGTGAGACTAGCTACCAAGTTTATTGACATGTATGAGGAGAGATGTTACTCCAAATGAGTGGGATCATATGGTCACCATCATTTTGGGAGGAGTAAGATGATAATATCATGTTACATGGGATGTGTCACTAATGATTGCATTGATTTAGAGGTGGGATCATACCACCAACTCCTTCCATCTATCAATTGGAGAGTTGATAGTGACATAGGAGGATGTCTACAAGATTCTATGAATACCACTCTAGGGTGAGGATATTTTTGCATGCTCAAGAGAGGAGCATGATATACATATGGTTAGTTTATATGGGGAGTATATCAAGGAGGTGACATACCACTTTGTGAGCTTTGCATATGATCTACTCTATATGGATGATGAGGAACAACATCATCTTAACATCCTGATGATGATTAAGATCACTATTTATGCATTACCTAATGTAGATAAAGGGATATTTTTGATTTCTCTAATAGGTGTGCTTATGTAGATGATTGAGTAGTGGACCATTTTTTCCTAGGTTCTAATATTTTTGGCATAGTTATATAGAGAGATATGGGGTTTGAGGCTACATCGGTGATATAGTTTATGTGTTGGCCATCTCTTGTACTATTGGGCATATGAGTACATCATGGTGACATAACCACTGGGGATACCTACCACTACTCTAGCTAAATTTAGGGTTAGATTTAGATGGTGGAGAGATGGTATGGCATAGACCTGAGTGGATAATATCATGTAAGACAACCTATTATAGGTGCATGATCGAGAGCTTGATCCTTATAGATATCATGTGGAGACTGTATCTTACATATACAATTTTTAGAGGCTAAGAAGAGTAGCTTATTTGGATGTCAAGCTCATTATGGGTTAGGAGGAGATGAGTTAGTGAGCTAGAGATGGTACTCATGGCATGGGTTAGGAGATAGTTTGGGCTTTTGTAAGATATTCTACCTACCTTACCTCAATATAGGAGGGATGACATAGAGGCACCTTTACCATTACTTGAGGAGACTGATGGGCTAGATTTTGAGGAGCTACTAGTAGGGCCAAGTGTTGGGGAACTAGGGTGTATAGCTACCTATATAACTTGGTGGGTAGGGTTACATCTAGTGGTGGAGGTCAAGAGGCCACCAGTAGACTTACAAGGGCTAGTCAAGGAGAGAGATGTAGTGCTAAAAGCATAAGATATAATAGTATAGGCTTGAGATGTAGTGGTGTAGGCTCAAAAGATGGCCCAAGTAGAGGTTATATCCTTACATGGGTAGGTGGTGACATTACAGGGTTAGATTGGGGCTCTATAGGGTTAGGTCATAGTACTATAGGGCCAAATTACTATTTTATAGGGTTAGATGACTATAGTAATGGTAAAGAGAGATATTTTGAGAGTAGTAGTAGGCCAGGACACTCCTCTTCCACCACCACCATAAGGACTCGTACAGGTTGGGCCATCATCAGGTATCATGGGTCCTCCTTAGATTGTATTGATGGTGATGTATTTGATTGCCCTAGATGATATTTCTTATTATGAGAGGGTGATTAGAGAGTTACTATAGATACATAGATATTCAAAATTTAGAGAGTAGGAGAGGTTGATTTCATATGCAATAGCTTCTAGCTCATGTTGATGTAGATGGACAAAGAGTGGTGATGATACTGCATCTTCACAACCTCAGGCAGAGCCTTGAAGACCTTGAGTATCCACATTTTGCCAATTTTTTTATTTATATGTTATATATATATATATATATATATATATATATATATATATATATATATATATACACACTAGCCTGTGAGTCGAAGATGTGAGATATACATTTTGAGAGAGATTTATGATGTTTTGATAATGTAGATGAGAAACATGTATTTGATCACATATTTATTTATGAGATGTTTATTCATGGCCATGTGTTTATTTGATATGTGTGGCTTATGATTATAATGTTGATATGGATGATGTTCATTTATTTCTATGGTAATTTGTATGTTAATGTTGATCATGTTATTTGATGTTAGACTAGCCTTTCTCATTTATGTGATGGTATATGCATAGTTGATTGGTTAGCTTCATTTGAGCATTTTTTACATAATTGATGGTGTATGCTTAAAATGAGTATGTTGGTTATGTTAGGTTATTTCAACATTTTTCCATATTTATGATGGTGTTTACATAAAATAAATAGGTTGATTATGTAAATGTTGGTATGACATTGTTTCTGCATCTCAAATAGAGATATCGACATGTGATGTGGATAGAATAAATAAAAGGTAGAATGCTCATGCATTGGCAAAGACTATATTTTATCACATAAATAGGCTCAAGAAAAGGAGCTTCTTTCATGCCTTATATCTTTGAATCATTATGTTTGTTAGAGAATCATCATGTTTACCTCATGTTAAGTGAGATTCATAGTCCCTTGAAAGAGTATGAGGGGAAAATTAGTTTAATGATGTAAAATGTTTAGATAGCATAACCTACCAAGTATAAATGATATGTCCCTTTTGTGGATGACCTGAGAGCTAATATAGGCAAGTCCATGACTTAAAGTTTTTTTTTTTGTGTAAGCTGATCAATGTAAGCCGACAATTGGATTTTGTATAGGTTAACATCATGTAACGAGGTGAAGAGCCCTTTGTATTTATTTTTCCCTTTGAGAAAAAATATTGGCTTAGCCATCCTTCAAGGGAGTGGTCTAAGCATTTTTTTAAATTTTAAATAGTCGTCTTTCAAGGGAGAAATCTATTGATAATATCAAAGGGACGTTATGTAGCTATCCTTCAAGGGAGTAGTCTACGTTGAAAAACATGACTTGAGATTTTAGAACTTTTTAAAATATCCCATTTTTTTAATTTTAGTCATGGAAAAGACTATAGAGGCTTAGGATTTTTCCACTAAAGATAAAACCATACCACTATGTAAGTTATCTAAGTGTATATGAGTAAGGGTGAAGAGGAAGGGAAATGAATGTAATAGGGATGCTCAAGGGATGAGCTCAAGTTAAAAATGAAGTAAAGTGATGTTGGTTTTACAAAATAATGGTCATATATGCAAGGCATTTAAAGGCTATGCTTTTGGCCTTCCTTTAAGAGAAAAAAGTGATAAGTTCTTAAACCAAACTTGTGAGTTATGATATAAGGTCCAAGCCAATTAGGAGAAAATTTACCCTATTTTCTTTTCTCCATGTTTGTCACATGTTGATTTAATTTTAAGATAAGATATCCTAAATTGAAATCTCACTCTTTTAAGTTTTTGTTATAATCATGTTTGATATGTTCTTGATAGATTTGGAGGTGGTTAAGGGTTATGAGATGGTGCTCATCAAGAAATTTGAGTTAGGCCAAACTTTCTTGGAAAAATTCATCACTAGTAAGTATGTCATGTAGAGAAATGTGAAGAAAAGGAATCTAGACCTCAAGAGGTAAAACAACCTCCATCCCATATACCAAGGAAAAAGGTGTAGCACCTATATGAGTTTGAACGCTAGTATGGTAAGACCACAAATCAAAAATAATGTGTGTGTGCCAATTCTTGCCCATATCATTAACTACCTTCATGAGAATATTGGTCAAAGTTTTGTTAAAAGCTCCTACCTATCCATTAGTTTGGGGATAGTATGATGATGAGAAGATTAATTTGATTCCAAATGCATCATAAAGACCTTCAATAGTATTATTTTTAAAAGACTTTCCATTATCAATTATAATCTTATGAGGTGCACCAAAATGATAGATGATGTGATGGTTAATGAAGTCAATAATATTTTAGCTTTTGTGGAAATGAGAGGGACAGCCTTGACCAACTTAGTGAAGTATTCAGTGGTAGTAATGATAGAGTGATGAAAAATTGATGAATGAGGGTTAATCTCTCTCATTAGATCTAATCCCCATTGAGAGAATGGCCAAAAGTCTTTAGCAACTTGAAATGCATGATTGGGAACATGAAGGAGGTTAGCATGTTGTTGACACTGGATGCAACACTAGACATAGTCAGCACAGTCTTGATGAAGTGTGGGACAATAATAACCAAGTCAAATAATACATTTAGAAACTTTGTAACCATTGAAATTCCCACCATAAAACCCATAATGGACTTCTTTAATAGTAAAGGGAGTTTTAGTACTAGTTAGGTATTTAAGGAGAAGACCATCAAAATTTCTTTTATAAAGAAGTCCCCCTAGTATAGTTTAATGAGTGGCACATTTTATGAATGCTCATTTCCCATTATTAGAAAGATCAAGAGGGGTAATAGAGAAGGAAAGATAATATGTGAGTTGTTTGTACCATAAGTCTTATGGATTGGTTGTTACATTTTTGACAAAGAGGATGTTAGTTGAGACATAAGAGGGTAATGTTAAGTGATGCACGGTGACATATATTCTTAAAGAGGAGAATGAAGAGGGTATGTGTGAAGATAGAGAATCCATCATGTTATAAAACTTATTTGTAGATCAAGGAATAGTTTGTAAGAGATAAGAGTCAAACTATCCCAAGAGTGTATCTACACGATAATTATATTACTATAGAACTTTTTTTTACATAGATACGAACCATTAACTTGGTTAACCACTAGCTAAGAATAATTGAAAATGGTTATGGATTTGAAACCTAAGAAGAGAGTGGTTTGAAGTCTGAGAATCAAAGCCTCATATTTGGCCATATTGTTAGTGCATTCAAAATCTAGTTTGAATGACAAAGGCATAGGCTCTCCATCTAGAAGAATAAGTATGACCCCCGCACCCCCACCATGTTGGCATTTAGATCCATCAAATAACATCATTTGATAGGAGATTTCATCACTGGATAGTATTTTAATAGATTCATTAGGGAATTCAAGGTTTGAAGGTTAGTTGTCAAGTAAAGGGGTAGAAGTTAACTAGTCTATGATTGTTTGCCCTTTAATTAATTTTTGTTTAATGAACTCTAAGTCAAATTTATCAAGAAGTATGAGCTACCAAGTTACACATTAGTTGTGATAAGGTTTGAAATTCATGTGTTTGAGAGGATTAGTATGGGTAACCACATAAGTTTTGTGATTTAGGAGATACTGGCCAAGTTTAGAGGTAGAAAAAAATAATGCAAGGTAAATTTTTTTTATCATGGGTCTATCGAGTCTCATAATCGATAAGTGTGTAGCTTATGCAATAAACTACCTACTCTCGATTTTGGTCATCTTGATGTGTAATCATAGCACCTAGTGAATGGTATATTATAGAGATGTATAGGTAAAAAGGTTGATTTTCCTTAGGTGGAATAAGAACCGGTGGGGAAAGTAGGTATTGTTTAAGCGCTTAAAAGGCTTCTTGGTAGTCTATATTCCATTAGAATGAGATATCCTTTTTGAGGAGATTGTGAAAGGGTTGGCAATGATCAGACAACTAAGAAATGAAGCATCAAATTAAATAAATTTTTCTTTGTAGGTTATAGAATTATTTGATATTAGTAGGTGGAGGCATCTTTAGGATTATATATAGAGAATTCATCCATAAGTGATAGCATCTCATGGTTGGCTATTAGATCAATAAGTTGGTTGATACTAGGCAATGGGAAGTCATCTTTTAGACAAGTAAGGTTTAAATCATGATAGTTGATGAAAATACGAATTCCCCTAGTCACTTTTGTCATAGGAAAAATATTGGAAATCCATTATAGGTAGTTAATGGGTTGGATAAATTTAATAGAAAGGAGGCATTGGAGCTCTTCTTTGACAAGGAGAGTGATACAAGGATGCATTTTGTAAAGATTTTGCTTAACAAGTTTAGCATCTCAATTGTTGAAAATATTATGGGTGATGATAGAGGGGTCAATACCAGGCATGTCATTGTAAGACCAAGCAAATTCTTTGTTATGGTCATTAATAAATGTGGCATAATCAACTTATTTAGAGGAATCTAAAGATTGGCCAATCTTGAGGATGCAAGGGTTATCATGGGAGGGCAGGTTGATCTCAATGGCTAATTCATTTAATATAGCTTGGGTTTTGGATGAGAGTGATCATTGGATATAAGAATCATCCAAACCCATGTAGGTGAGAATTGTGTCATCATCTTGACATTGGATAGTGTTAATAGTGAGATAATCCTCATCAATTATTTCAAGATGAATGAGAGGAAGAGATCTTATTTCCTTACCCTGATGATAAGTGAGAGGCCCTAAATGGATGGCATTTATTGAAAATAAATTTAGGAGGTATAGATACCTCTAATTCTATAGGTGATAATAGAGAAGAAGGTGGAGAAAGAGAGACTAGTTTTTCAATAATTGGTTCATGGGAGGTTTTAGTGAGCTTATTTAGTTCATCATATCCCACCCCATGCCTTTTTTGGAATTTTCAATGGTGTTTCTAGTAGGATATTCAATAGGCATGTGGACACCATATTCGTAATGACCCAAACCAAATACTTTCCAAGCACACATATATAGGTAGGTGTGAATGAATATAGGGTTACTCAAGAAAGAAAATTCATAGGTAAATGGTTGTGGCAAAGAAGATGGATTGTTGATAGTAGGAGCTTGATCAATTCCCCCATATGTGAAATTGGTTTGACAATTAGGGGGCCCATAAGGGATGACCATCCCAATATGGGGATCATAATTTGGGTGCATGTGAAGACTTCCATAATTTTGTTGAGTATGGAACATGTTTAGTGTTAACAAATGACATTCACCAGATGACAAACATTAAAAGGTCTCCTCCATGGGATCTTTGTTAGGAATTTGTGTTGTTGATATCTATGTAACTACAAGAGTGGAGCTTGTGGAAGATTTAGATGTATTATGCAAGGAAGATGATTTTTTTAATGTGATAAGAACATCATTAGGACTATAGGTCATATTACATGTTTTAAATAGAGGTGGGTCAGTAGGTATAACATGTACTTGTCTATCATGCTTAAACTTGACATAGTGGTGTAAAGTTAAGGATACACATGCCATAACATGTATCCAAGGTAATCCAAGTAGTATGTTATATTATAACTATCCTTATACAACATATAAGAGATCAAGAATTGTCTGGGGACCTACATGAATATGTAAGACAATAGTGCCCACCATAGTATCTATAGTGTCGTTAAAAGAATGGAGTATTGCATCAGTTTGAGACATGAAATTGTTGGGAAGGGATAGTTATTTTGTAGGCATGGGTAGAAATAATATTAATACTATATCCAACATTGATCATAACTCTCTTGATATGATTTTGATTAATATATGCGGGAATGAAAAGTTCATAATCCTAATCTTTAGGGTGTTGAAGTGGAATCTCTAAATTACTAAAAGAAATTAGGGAGATAGAATTAATGGAGCCAACCAAAGATGCAAGAGATTAGGGATAATTTGATTGTACCTCAAGTGCTTTCAAATCACTATTTAAAACTTGATGGTATTGGGATAAGCTTTGGATCAACTCATACAAAGACATTTTCATAGGAGTTTGGTGAAGCTACTTCACCATTGAGTTTTGAATAACATTTGAAGATGTTATTTTAGGAACACCCAAGATAGAAATCTTAGGATTAGTAGGAGGAGTGTCTTTGGTGAAGGGATGGGTCCAAGGTGTAGTAACCTTTTCCTTAACTTTATCTTTTTAGTTTTGTGACCATGTGGCCACATTAACTATGTTGATTTGAAAAGTTGGCAAAGGAGGTGGTAAAGAGGTTATGATGACATCTTTGGGTTTTAATTTTGGTGGAATAGTAGGAGGTAAAATAGATGTCAAAGGTGGAATAATAGGAAGGTTAATAATAGTTTCATCAAAAGAGTGTCAACATCGAAGTGTTGTTGAATTACCACTATGAGGGCTTTACAATTCTTAGTATCATGTCCAGGTGAATGATGATATAAATAGACTTGTGTATCATCAAAACAAGATGGCTTTGATCTAAGAGGACTATAAGGCTTAATGAGAGGAAGAGTTATTACTAAATCTTGTAATAACTGATGTAATAAATTTTTTTGGGAGCTTATAAGTAGGCTCACGCTTGTTATACTAATAGGAGTGGACACCTTATTTTGTTTCAATGTTGGAAAAATAATTTTACTTGGTGTTTTGCTTAGAGATGGTAGAGTTACATGTTTTTCTATCACTTTCTTAGTGTCTATTGTGAGAGGTCTACCAGATGGCAAAGAGAAGAGTGGATTTATCATAACCTTTTGTTTGGCTTGGTTAGATGATATTCCAACTAAATTAGAAGGATGTAGACCCAAAATGGATGGTAAAGTTTAGGGTTAAAGAAAGGATTGGTGAGATCTAGAAGGCTTAACATTATTCTATGTTTTAGGGTGACAAAATCCAACTTGTGGTTGAGGAGTCAAATCCAATTTCACCTGTGGATGAATTAAATTAGAAATGTGGCATATACCTAAAGGCCTAATCTACTATAATGTAATATATTCTTGTGAGGATGAAGGTTCTGACATGGATGACTGAACTTCTAGTGCTTTTGGTGTAAAAACTCTAGCTTTTTCAAAGACCTTAGGGTAAAGTTTAGTAAGGGGATTGGTAGTAAACGTTGATATTCATTATGTTGGATATGGAGTCTTAAGTCAATCCCAAAATACTACATGGTCAAGCTTTATGGAGTTAAGAAATTCAATACTTTTGACCAAACGTTAAAAGGGTTTTGACAAAGTTGACGTAGGCCTTATCATTGCATCTTTTGAAATCTTTGGTGTTTGGGCAAGAGGGAAATTTTTAGTTTTTGCTAATTCAAGCCAAAGATAAGAAAGAACTACAATGGGGTCTTCTTTGATAGAGATGGAAGAAGAGACTTGATCTACCATGGGTAGAGGGGAGGTAGGCAAAGTAGGTTCTTCAAGAGGATAAAACATAGGTATTATATATCCCTCAACATGAGGGTGAGGTATGGGTAAAGTATTATCCTCCATAGGTAAAATAAGGGGTAAGATTTGTGCAATTGGAGTAGGAAAAATAGGTCTCTCATCTATTATGGAAGTAGATGATATGGACTCTTTTAGGTGCAAAGGTGAAGTGGGTGGGGTATTACTCTCTATAGGTGAAGGAGATGTAGTGGAAGAAGGTTCATCAAGAGGGTATAATACAAGAATGATGTTCCCTTCAACATGTGGTTGAGGAACTGGTAGAGTGTGGTCTTCAAGTAGTAAGAGGATAGGTAATATTGGTGCAAATGGAATTAGGAATATATGCTCCTCAAGTGACAAAAGGAGTGGCAAAGGAGGCTCTTCCTCTCAAGGAGGTGGAATGGGTGAAATAGGCTCTTCTAATTGAGGAGGAAGAATGGGAAAAATAGGTGTTAATAAATGTGGGGGAAGAGTTAATGAAATAGGTGTCTCTTATTGAGGGGCCAGTCGAACTGAAGATAAAGGATAGACCATATTAATCGTATGGATATTATGATCTCTTGAGTTAGTTGTGGACTGGACAATATTTTGATTTGGTGAATGGTTAGGAAAAGGGTGTTTGAACACATCCATACTTTGATTTTGAGGTGCATTAGGATTATCCAAGATGAGCTCACCTCTATCAAGCATATCTTGAACAATGTTCTTGAGTGTCTTTCAATTATTAGAGTTGTGACCTTTAACTCAATGGTAACCACAAAAATCATCTTCCTTGTACCAAGTTGGGATAGGATGAGAAGGTTTGAACTGTATAGGAGGTTTAATCTGAGGAAGGGTTATGACACCTTAATGTAATAGTTTCTCCAAAATAGATGTATATGATTCCCCAATAGGAGTATATTATCTTTGTTCATATCATTATTAGAATTGCTTGGTCATATTTTGAAAAGTCAAAGTATTTGATTGGTTTGTGGTTGTGGAAGAGGCTGACTTAATGACCACCATGTTAGTGGAGCCTTTAGCCTTTTGGTTAGAGGGATAAGTTTTAGAGGAGTCATTTTTCTTGTTATTGGGATTCTTACTGTGTAACTTGATTTTACCTTCATCAATAGTGTGAACATTGATTTTTTTGCCATCGTAAAAGCTTGATCAAATGTGTAGAAAGTTTGCACTCAAAGTGTAGATGAGATGTACCTATCATATGACCTTGAGAAAATATCAATAAGCTCTGGTTAGGGTAAGGAGAAGGAGTTGATTGATCAAGCTTCTCCAACGAGCAACAAAATCAACAATAGACTCATCATCAAATTGTCTAATAAAATATAGGTCTATTATAGAAACCTTCTTAGAAATGTTAATAAAGAAATGGTCTAGGAATATTTGTGTAAGTTGTGTAAATGAGAAAAGAGAGTGTTAAGGTATAGACTAATCCAAGGTAGAACCTAAAAGAGACATAGGGAAAGTGTGAAGTAGTAATGCATCATCATGTCCTATTATATAACAAGCATGTATAAATGCTCATGAGTGTTGTTGTGGGTCCTCTTTACTCTGAAAATGAGTAAATTTAGGTAGTTCCCATTGGCTTGGATAAGGGTGAATAGGCATAAAGGATAGGTCAATTCATTGCATATCTGATCATAAGATAATACATTTTTTAAACCAAAAATGGATGTCTCTAAATTAGACATCTTGTCCATTAGCATCTTAATGAGGTCTAGAGGGGGATTAGTTTAGGGGATTCCTCCTAAGTTATAGGGAATATGATAGGAAGTAGAGGGAGCATATGACATAACTTATTGAGGTTGTGTCAGGGCAACATAAGGATAGTGAGTCATAAGCTAAGGTGCAGAAAGAAAAGGGACTTGTCCCCTTTGGTTGGAAACTATGCCTTGATTCACTATTATTACTATAGGTTAAATTATTGGAATGGTTAGGTTGGATGAAGTGTGAGTTTCAACTTAGGTAATTATAGGTACAAGGGTGGATGGAATAGGTACCACTAAATTCTAGAATGGGGTGTGACTTGGTTGAACAGTTGTGGTTGTGAAAGTAGGGAAGTTACACCGGTGTTTAGGTGGGATTGGGTGGTTGGAGATTCCACATTTTGGACATTGTTTATAGTTGGGTTACTTGTCAAATTGGTGGTTTGGTAACCATGGGAAAAATAGTGGATACAACTAAAAATGAAGTTATCTCCATCAAAGAGGTTATCAGACCATAAATTATGTCACTTGTAGAATTACAGGTTTGGCTCATAGCAAGGTAATACTGAAGGGATACAACATTATGCTCAAGAAATTTAGAAAATCTTGATCTACCTCAAGCACAATGGGAATTTGGTTAGGGCTGGGAGTATGCTCTATATCTAAAGTATGCTTCATGATAGAATCAAAAGTGAGATGGGAAGGTGGAAGTGGTTGATGGCTTACGTAATTAGCAAGAATTTTGGCTTGAACTCATGTCAATACCATGTAAGAGGTGGTTTAAATAGTCTTGATACTCTGTATTTGAAGTAGAATAAAGAAAAACCAATTTTGAGTAGAGGAAAATGGGTTATTTTAGGTTGTTATTTAGAGAAAATAAAACTACATAGTCATCAACATTGGTAGGGATGATCGATATTGGTAGGAAACGTTTGTTGGTGTCAATGGAACAACCAATGTCGATAGGTAAAGTCTACCAATACGGGTAATGATAACTAATGTCAATCACTATAAAATCTTGGGAAATGAGAGATTTGATGTTTTAAGAAATCAAAAGCTAAAAATAGATAAAATAATGGATGTAAAAGGTCTATGTAAGAGGGCATAACACTTAGAAAACTTGAGATAATAGGTCATACAAACTGAGTTTTAAAATAGTATTGATTTTGTGAATCAATAGAAAAGCATCCTTACCAACTCAAAAATATAGAAGGCAATTAAAAAGGAGAAAATAACATGTATCTAGAAACTATTAAGTGTTAGAGATTAATTTTAGTCTCGTGTTGGCTTATACCTTAATCAGATAGTAAGAAGAGAATTTGGTTATCAAAGGTAATAGAAAGCAATCTAGATCTAGTTTTAGGTTTGTTTTGGTGCTAAAGAGGGAATATGTGTTAGACCAGGTATGTGGCTTGTTATAAGAGATTGCTCTCTACACTTCATAAACCTAGAGCTGAGCTAGGCCGCTTAGCCAAAATATACCTTCTATCTAGAGATTATACTCTGCTAGAGAATGGAGTGGGTTCTCCCCTTGGTGATGAAATCCAAGTAAGATAGTTGGATAGAGTAAGGTGATCCACCAGGTGATGAAATATTGATGGGTATTTTCTTAGGTGAGTTTTGATGCTTGTTTATGTGAATGTGATTTGGTTATGTAACATACGTGTACTATGATTTATTCAAAATGCTTGTAATTACCTAGGTGAGTTAATATGCAATAAGCTAACTATGAAATGCACTAAATTTTAAACCTAAATCTTGAAATCTTGAGATTTAAATGAAAACAAAGAGGAAATAGGATTAGAGTATGAATTTAACTATCCTAATGTGCATGCAGGAGGAAATAAAGAAGTCATTTTCTTTTTTTTTGTAAAATAAAATGATAAATTATTTTTAGAGGCAAGGAGAAAAGAAAGAAGATTTTAGTTTTAAATTCCTTTTAAATAGAGAAATAAAATATTGAATTTTCCATTTTTAAGAGAAAAGAGAAGAAATAAGTGCAAGAAATGAAATATCACTTTAATGCACCTATATAAATGTTTAAAACAAGAAATGAACCCAAGGAAAACTCTAGGGTCCCACCGAGTGTGCTAGAAATGTTTCACTAAATTTTGTCTATTTTAAGTCTAAAGGAAAATAAAAAGAAAGATAGTGATAAGTGATTAGAATAAAAACAAATTTGGTTTACACATTGTATCCAGATGTTGTGAGCACTCTTCTTTAGCTGGGGAGGACTAAATATAGATAATAAAACACTACCACAAGATGTTTGTTAGAAGATAAATGAGTGGGCTACTAAGTTACGTGCTTGTTCTAAGAAGTGTGAAACTTCCCTAGATATTACAGTCCACTTTTGAGAGAAAAAAGAATAATAAATAACTAAAAGAGAGGTAAATAGAGATTAAAAGAGAGATAATATTATTGTTTTTAACAACCTGTATGCAATAGAGAGTGACAGGGTGCATGTGAGATGCTTTGTTGGTGTTTTAGAAGTTGTTTGGGTAGGTTTTGAAGAGGATAAATAATTGATAGTCACCAACATTGGTAGGTATTTGACTAATATTAGCTAGGCTATTGATGTTGTTAGTGAGGTAACCGATGTTGGTTAGGCTGCTACCAAGGTTGGTAGGGGAAATATTTGTCTAGGAGGTTGTAAGAAGCTTTTTCAGATCTGAGAAATGGTTTAGATCAGGTCAAATAGGTTGAGAGAGTTAGGAAAGGGATTTTATGGCTTATCTAAGTCTGGTTAAAGGTTTGGTATGATTGTAAGGGGAAACAAGCAAGGAAGTTTTGTAACTCCCTCACGGGGGTATGATCAAAAGTGCATAAAGTAATATAGGGTAGATATAAAGAAATAGAATAATAAATATTTTAATGACATATAGTATTAGTGATATACTTAGATGTGGTGTTCACTAAATGATAAGTGCCAATTTGACTATCAATGAATCCAAACCTAAGTGCCTAAACAGAGAGAACAAGCGGGTGTTGTTGGTCCTCAAAAGCTTAGTTGATGATTGTCGTTAACTTATGTGGGGTGATTGTAAGCCCATGTATCAAAAATAAAATGTTGAGAGCCTAAATGAGAGTAAGAATCAATTTTCTTAATTTTTACTAACTTGAAGTATAGGTTGGAGTTTAGCTTATATTACTGATGTTGGTGATCCCACCAACATCAACCATGGGTTGACCGATGTTGGTGGCCCTAAAATAGGTAAACCTTTCTATTTTTGGCCTATTTTTTGTTATTGTGTGTGCTAAGTGTGACATCCATTATAAAATGGTAAAAATATGAGGTTAGGAAGGAAGTTGTTGTTTAAGAATTTAGTTTGGAAGTGGGAATAAGTCTTAAGTAGTCAAGATGAGGGGACCAAGTCTTGAGATGACTCACCAGAGGAGAATTGGTCATAGGGTGAGGTGGCCATGCAAGGTGGAAATAGGGGTTTTTAATTAACTTAATTAAGTATTTTAAATTAATTAAATGTGTGAGGGGTAAAAGTATGGGTTAGGGAGATTAATTGTTATTATTAAAATGGGCTTAGGGGGGTTTTGACATGGGGAGTAATGCACATGTGTGTGACATAGTTTTTGTGTCTACATACACATCTCTTATAATTATGGGTTGATGGTGCCCACCTACATGTTGTAAATGTGGCTAAACCATGCCATAAATCAGTAAGGAACATATCTTATATGGTGATTATAATAAAAAAATATATGAAATAGAATAAAATTTTGGATAATGGGTTAGTAGATATGATCACCCAATTATCTATTCTGAAGAGGAAAAAATAATTTTGTGCCAAATGGTGAATATTGGACACTAAAGTGATCCCTTGAACATAATTATGAGATGTGGATTGGGTAAGGTCGGATTAAATTATAAAGGGTTATAAATTATTTGTGACACATTCACTTATTAGTAGCTCAATATAAAACAAGGTGCACTACTTTCATGATGCCTAAAATCCAAGTGTGAATTTCACACCATAAAAATAACCACCATCACAAATTATCTTGCCAAATATAATTGAACATGTAGCTATTAATATTAAATAATTAACTACATATAACCTCCATTGTAAACATGACACTCCAACTTATACAAGGTAATTTAACTTTCTAAGATGCCATAACTATGAATATAAAGGTAATTAATGAAAATTTACCTCAATTATTAAAGTAAATCATCAATGATAAAGTGATGTCCAACAAGATTGAGATTACTATGTTGGTGACTGGGTTATCACAATATTAGATATATATGCATAGGCTGGAAGAGATAAAATCACAACTCATATTCCAAAATATGATGTACATGTGATACTTTTTCTATTATAAGAATAAAAGAAGATGTTGAAAAGTCCAAAACTTAGGTAGGATAAATCTTTGTGGAAGTTATGTATTCTAAGACATAATGTCATGAGATGATAAAGGAGACCCAAGAGTGTATGGAATAAATGGACAAGTCACAATATATCATTGTGAGTAGTGAATATGATACCAAAAATAATGTAGCATGAGCCAAGTCTCTACAACACCAAGACAATGTCATGGAGTAAATAAGGACTTAAAATTTTGAAATACTATGAATTACATTTACCAGAGTTTAAACAAAAAAATTTGGAATAGTTTGAGTATATAAAAAATGAAATAGATGCATCATTATGACTCAAATTCCACTCATCCAAACCATTATGGAAGATGACATGTTCAATATCATGAATGTATCAGGACAATTGTGTGGATACTTAACAATAGTAATGGAAGGACTAGTTAACTAGCACTATTATAAGGGACATCTAGTAAACATCCTTCCAAGAATAAAAAACTAACTCAATCTAGATTCTAGGCACATTGTGAGGTAAACTAGCTCTCTAAATTTAACAAACTCTTTAAATTCATCAACATTTATAAGTTCAACAACCACATTAAGTTTAAACAACTCTAGGTGCATATTCATCATCAAAGTATATGAGTTGATTATTGAATCCAATACAACCATCATCATAGTAAGGTATCAAGAGTGTGAAAAAAATTAGATTTTTTGATGAAATAGATCTTATTGTATTTAATAAATAAGATAAAATATATAATAGTATTCAAAATAAAAGGGCATCCCATAAAGTATAGAAACAAGCTGATGACTAGGACCAAAATCAACAAACCAACTAAATCAAGCTTGGTAGAGATATATAAAATTAAAAAATAGAGCCACTAATAACTAATATTCCATAACAAAAATACCAATAAAAGGTGGTATTTATCATGGGAATCACCCTATATATAGCTTAGTAGATCATCCTACTATAAATTAAATCCCAACTAGAGCCATAAATGTTTTGAGAATCTTCTTCCTAAGCTTATGCATATTGATCCATGTGATAGGGGGAAATTTACAAAGCAATTTATGGGATTACCAGCCATTTTGAGAATTTTCAATAATATAACTTGATATATGTTACCCTGATGGAGGTTTTTATCCCCACCCATGAGTGTGAGGTGAACACATAAGCAAATAGACCCACCATCCATAATGAGTTGGGGGAGGAGAATAGTGCCTCTGAGGAGAAGCCTACAAGCAATTTTGAGAATGCTGCCATGAATGATTACAAAAAATTCCACCTTTTGGAGGGCCACTTCCACCTCTCAATAATGTATTCTTATGTGTGGAGGGTGTAATGTGAGACACATTACATATGGCATCACTCCAATGATGATTTAGTCCTGACATGTTATCAATCTCCACAACAAATTTGTTCATTTGATTTTAAATTTTTAAATTCACATTAGAGGTAACCATAGAGTTATTATAGATAGAAAAGTGATTATCAATAAAAACATTAGAGAACATAATTTAATTCCTTTATTTCCATATCCATGTTGTAGAAAAGTTCTTTTAATTAATCTATTTCCTTAGTCAAGAACTTAGTTGGTTGTCCAACTCAATTCTAGACTTGTTACAACTAGGCATAAACATGGACTAATCTTATAGCACTCAACATTTTTCACTTTACTACACTAACATCAATTCACATAAGGTCCAAGCCTTATATGCTCACCCAAAGTGTAATAGATAAAAAACCAATGCCTACTTTGGGCTAGTCATGCCATGGTGTAACTCATTATTCAAGGGGATTGGTCATTACCACAACAACATTGGTAAGTTCTGTTGGAAATATTGTCATTGATGTCAAAGGTTTAGCATTATTGGTGATAAAGGCCCCATTGCATTTAATATTGTTTATCTTCGCTAATGTGAGTTAATATTTATTTAATATTAATGAATATATTTTTGGTTGCATGTGAGACAAAATAAGGGCCCATGGAGAAGTTGAAGAGTCATGGGATAAAGACAAAAGAAGGATGGGATGTATTTTCCCATGAAGAGTCATATTGGGGAATACAAAGAGTCACCAAGTGAAGATAAAAGAGTAAAGGGAAAATTTCTCATGAAGGGACACTTTGAGGAATACGAAAAGTCACCAAATATAAAGACAAAAGTAAGAAAGATGTTTTTGGTCATGAAGGGTCACCACGTGACTTTTCAAATGCTTTGATATGAAGGGTCATCCAAGATTGGTGCCATTTTCCATGAGGAATGAAAGGTCACAAAGGGGTAATGCCAAAGGTCATTTGGAAAGCTATAAATAAAGGCTTGAGTAGCCATTTGTAATGTGGAAGTGAGAGGTTGATTTGATATTGTAATATCTAGCTTAAAAGAGCAATTGTGAGAGATGATTTGTATTTGTTATATCTAGCTTAGAAGAGCAAAAGTGAGAGAGAGGAAGAAGATGTTGTATTGATCTATCATTTGTTGAGATAACAACATTGAGAGATAGGTGTGTGGTATACACAAAGGGGTTGGTGCTCCTATGTGTTGGTGCTCATGAATTGTTGCTGAGTTGGTGCTTGGCAAAGGGGTTGGTGCTCCTATGGGTTTGTGCTCAAGAATTATTGCTGGGTTGGTGCTCGGCAAAGGGGTTGGTGATCCTATGGGTTGGTGCTCATGAATAGGTGTTGGGTTGGTGCTCAACAAAGGGGTTTGAAGCTCCTGTGGGTTGGTGCTCATGAATTGTAGCTGAGGGTTGTACTTGGCAAAGGGGTATGGTGCTCCTGTGGGGTTGTTCTCATGAATATATTTGAGATTGATTCTCTGTGGTTTTTCCCACATTGGGTTTCCATGTTATATCTGGTGTATCTCTCTATCTTATGTGATGTTTATTGTTTGAGGTTTATTTCATATCTTGAATGATTGATTAAGTGGAATTTGGTTAAAGGAAAGATTTATAAGATATATAATATACTGATTCACCCCCCCCTCTTAGTATATTCCATGCTTAACAAGTTCATTGGCATAAGAAATTCTAGGTGAAGTCTAACTATTTATAGGTGTAAAGCCTATTCAGGGATCTCATTCTAATCATAGGGGTGTAAGCTTATATTGGTATAGTCATTTGTTCTTAAAGGTGTAAGCCTTTGTATTACTAACCTAAGTGTTATTCAAGTGCTCGGGTAGACAAGGGAATTGATTATATCAAGGGGTTCATGCTCAAGCTAGCACTCTCAATGTAGGTGTCAAATCTTGGGTGCATACCCTTTCCTACACTTAGGCTATTTTGTAGTTTAGGTCAACATCATTACTTAACACATAGATGCCATTAATGACTTGAAACAAAACTTTTATTAACAACACATTCATATATTGAAATTACACTACTGTAACTATTGCATTCAAGTGACATTCAAATAAACTTTCCATAACCATATAAACTAGATCAATACATAGATAGGTGCAACACCATTATTCAATTACCAAGGTTAAAATAATAGAGTTCATATTAACAAAAACAAAGCACATGCTCATTTAAATAACTATAACCTAGATGCTCACAGGTGAGTTTGGGCATTACAAGGTGGATATTCATAGGTATCTATTCTAAAAATAAGTTTTAATAGTGGTTGATTTGATAGGCCTAAAATTAATTATGTAGAGCTTTGCTATCTCAAAGTCGTATCTCTCTACTCACTGGCTCAAGCTTGGTTCTATATCACTTTGAAGCATCTTCTTGTTAGGGTGGAGGGTGTGTACCAAGTGTTGAGATATAGCCTTGGTTGATCATTTTACTAGCTCCATCACCTTACATTGTTTTTACTCTAGTTTTCATGTGAAGAAATCATGAAGATACCCTAAAAAAATTGGGTGCCAATTAACCACATACTAGCTGGTGTAAGATGAGCATTGTTTCTTCTAGCTGGTATAAAAGATACCAAACTAGCAATCATCCCACATGATTACCTTATGCTAAGATGTATACTAAGCTGGCATGGGTCCAGACTTTGGAAGAAATGGGCCCAACATTACCCCATGAAAAACTTCTAATCCATCTTTGTATTAGTCTTTCAATGCCCTAAGCATGTATAACTTCAGTATGTTCTCCTTTAATTTAGTGTTAAAGTCCTCAAAACCCTTGATGATGAGCTTGATTTCTTCAATGGCACTATCAATCTTGTTGAGGTGGTACTAAGCATGAGCACATTAGTTTTCTCTAACTCTATTTTGAATCCCTCTATCCTTTCTTTTTCCCTATCACTCTATCTAATATTTCCCCTTGATCATTGTCCTTTGTTTGTAAGTCATGAAAGAGTTCTTCAAGGTTCTACTCCTGGTTCTTGATCTAGGCACTTAGAGTATTGACCTTTACCATTATCTATGTGTGCTTTTTTCTAACCATAGTGTATGCCTTTTCCATCAGCTCTTCCATTTCCCCTTTTCCTATTTGAAGTGTGCATCAATGATTGATGTTTGGTTGGAGAAGTTCATGAAGATGGTATTGGATGCTTCTACACCTTCTTCTAGTTGTGAAAAGAGGTCTTCCACCTCTTTGAGCGTGTCTTTAGATCTTTTTGTAGGATGATGTAAGGGTATTCCTCCTCTTCTTATTACATCAGTTCTACTTTCAACCTTGGTAGCATCTGCTCTACTATCATATAAACCTTGTCAACCTTCAAAAGATTTGAACTCTCAACACCATCCAAGAGGAATGGATTGACTTCCTCTACACACTCAGCTAGTTTTTGAATTTTGAACTTCATACCCTTTACTTCCTCTTCTACTTCTAGCATGATCTTATTCCATATTAAATCTCTAACATTGTTAATGATGTTCTTTTGCACTACTTCAAAGGTCATCCAAATGAGTAAATTGGCTGACCTAATTGGGTTCATTACATGGTGGTTTATAAGAATGGAATCATACCCTTCTAGTTTCTCCATGCCCAATATGGCCTTTTATGGTACCTTAAAATGAGGTTCATCCATATATATTAATTTTAAATGATAGTTTTTGGCATATCCATGTTATGGTAGCTCTAGAGGATATATATACTCAAACATATTGTAATCTTCATCTATCCACCCCTTTTGCACCTTTTCCCTTAGGATTGACTTAGCACTCTCTTCTTCAGTGATGGTCAATTACATATATTCTCCTCTTCATCAATGCTAACATTCTTTTTATCACTTCTCTCTAAGGTTCCTTCCTCTTATTCTAATAGGGGTTCGTCCTCAGAATTGTCCCCTTAGTTTATTTATTCTTCTACCTTAGCACCAGCTTTGCCCTCCTATTTCTATTGCGTTTCTTTAGTGCTCTATATTTTATCCTTCAAGGTACCAATATCACCTTATTTATCTCTAGGCACCCCTTTATTACTTGGGTGTGCCTATGGTGTAGGTTCTTTTGATGTGTTGGTGGGGGAACTAGGCATCTTTTCTACTTTTTCCTCCATTGGTTATGTACTTGTGTTAACCTTATTCTCTTCCTTTTCTTTCTTGGCCCTTTCCTTCTGGGCCTTCCTTTCCTCTGCCTTCCTCTTTTTGGCATGTGATAAGTACTTTTCTTCTTTAGCCTTTATTTCTTCAACCTCTATTTTCCTAATTTTTGCTTGGGTCATATTGGCCTCCTTCATTACTATTATCTTTCCCTACATCTCTAGCACCATTCTTATTTCTTCTTCACTGTGGTCCTTTTTCTTCCATGCACTTTTCTTCTCTTCCTTAGTTTGGGGAGTCTATGTGGAGTGATATTTTAATGGGGTGTTGGGTAGCTTTTATATCTTTCTAAGCATGATGGTAGTGCTTCCTTGAGGGCCTCCTAAACTTCTTTGCCACTGGGCCCTTCTAGTATTGCTTCTTAGATGTAAAATTTTATCCCTCTTTCTTCCTCCTCCATTTCTTCATGCACCTCTTACACTTCAAATTCCTCACACTTCCTCTTATGCCTGCATATTTTCTAAGATTATTTTTGGCATTGCAACTGACCCCTTGGACATATTTTTCTTCTCCCTTTGCTTAGGTGAAGTAATCCCTGGTGTGAAGGCCATGTGCTTCTTCTTTGGTGTAGAGGGAATTGTTTCATCACTAGAGGTGATCTTCAATCAAAGGTGCTCTTGTATCTCCTCAAGTGTCTCACCCTTTTTATTTTAGGGAGACTTATTATTAATTGTTAGCATTGGCTTCCCTTCATCACTTATTCAAAGGGGGAGGTCATCATCCTTCTCATCACTTACACTCTTCTTCCTTGGCTTCATCTCATAATAAAGCATATGGATGTGCCTGAGAATCACTTATTTCTAGAGGGGATAGATGTCAGTGTGATCTAATTCATCCTCCTCATCCTTGGTACATTTCCTTTTTGTGTGCACATATTGGCATCACAACCTTCTCCTATCCAAGTCCAATTCCTTTAATGGGATGTCTAGATATTGCACATTGGGGATCCTTCTCAGTGCCTCCCTAAAGTATTTCATAGAGAATGTGTAAGGAAACTTGATCCAAACTAATTATTTTCCATCTATTAGAGTTAGGTACACTAATAGTGAAGGTTACCATTCTAAATATAAGTATTTCATAATATTGAAGGTTATCATTCCAAACATATTTTAGGAAATCTCATTGGGGATGCATCATTATATCCTAAATGATTTGATAAATTATGTGCACCACCCAATCACTTGGGTCTTGTACTTTGTAGAGAAGGAAGGTAGAAATTAAAGTCTTGGTACTTCTATGCTAGGGAGTCTTTGTGCTTCAGGAAGACCTAGCGATCATCTTTGTTTCCATTGTGCATGTTGATCTTCTCCATGACTATAAAAATCAATATTTAACCCCACTTGAAGGTCTCCCATGTCATATGACACTCCAACATATTCATTATCATTTATTTCACAATGAACTTTATGATCTTAAACTTAACCCCTTGCACCATGTGATAGGAGATGCACAGGTAAGCCTTGGTGATGTCTATCTATTAACTATTAGGTCAAAGTTTTGAAATCATGAGTTGTGTTGTTATCATCATGTCAGGGTCCTTGATATATTTTATAGGGAACATTAATCCTCCCTTATAGTACTTAAGGAGTTTCATAACCCTTTAAACTTTAACATCATCTACCATCATCTGGTGGATGTCTATACTAGTGTTTGGGAGCCCAATAATTTTGACTATTAGGTGCATTAATATCCACATTCACCTTCTTACAAAATAGATGTAATCTCCATAGACACATGAGAGTAGGAACTGTAAGAGTTCTATTGACTTCGTAAAGCATAGTAACTCATATATATGAGTTGAATTAGAGGTCACAAGTCTATCTCAAATGGAGATATCAAATAACACCATGCTTGATTATATTTTGGCCCCTGTGTCCACCATCTAGTCTTATATTAGATCTTATGCATGGATTGAGGTATGATGGTTATATTATTTTAATCAGAAGGTGTGTGCAAAATATATCTAATTCTTCCTTACCAAGACCTTTGGGGGAAACTACATCACTTGGTATGACATTTTTGTAAAAGCTTCCATGTATACTTATGTGATGCTTACTCCTTTAATTGACTGTGCCTTGATCTTCATAGCATACATCTCTTCTACTATCCATATCCTCTTGCCATCCTTTTACACATGATATGGACTAGAAATCATGTTCTTATTTCATGTCCTAAATTAGCTAATGTTGAAGCATGGTTTGTTTACTTTTCTAAATCGTATAATGTGTTTTGTTGATTCTCATAGTCATAAGGTCTATGACTATGACTTTGGATATTGATCTTCATGTGCCATTAATGGCAACCTCAACATCACTCCAATTCTTTTTGGCCTAGTTTTTTTTCATAATTGATGCCCACACTTCCCTATGATAATCTTAAAGTAAATGCAATGCCTTTCTCTATTCAATCATTCACTTTTAGCATCTGTGAGTGCTCAAGGGTTCACTCTAGTAGTAGTTGTTTACTTTAGCTCTAGTTCACTGGTCTTCATTTTTGGTGAAAATTATCTCAAGGTTTGTAACCTAAATTAGTTGGCTTATCATTGATTTATACCATTAATTTTATCTACCATCTTAATTGTAGGTGATTAGTGGTGTGGTAGCTCCTCAATTTCTTAGAATTTACTAAAACCCATGAAATCTAAGAAAATTATCTACCATGCATGCATTTAATGAAAATATTTGTACCTTTACCATCACCTCAATAAATCCTCTAATGGTATTTTTGGTGAAGTGATGTGTCATTCAAACAATCAATTCTCACCTCACTTTGGGTGGAGGTCAACATATCCTAAGGATATTTCTCCTACACTTTGTTCACTTGGCATGACCTTCAGCTTCCTTTTGGTAACTTGGGTGCATCACCTCACATGCATAGGATTCAGCCTCCACGGTTCCATCTTCATTTCATGTTGTACTTTGCTTTCAAGTGCACTTTCCTATCTTGGCCAATTTTTATGCACTTTCATCTCTTTTCCTTGGCCTATCCTACCCCATAAAAATCATTTATACTAGCATCTTAGTGCTTTAATCTCCTCTTGGATATATTTCACACTTATGTGTTTGCTATTTATTCATTACAAACTAGCATCATGTGTGCATTTCTTTCATTTGTAGGTGCAAGAGCACCATTTGTACCTCTATTTCTCCCTTGGTGCTCACATGTTCAAAGTCTGTAAAATTCCATGTGCTCAAAAACTTAGGTGTCTAGCCTCAATCACTTTAAAAATCATTCGTGCTCAACTCACCCATTTGGAGTTATGCATAAAAGTGCCATAATATTTCTCTTGTGGGACTAAAAGCATCACTTATTTACTCTATAAGAACAACAATCATAAAATATAAGGAAATATTTGTCTTATGCCAAATGTCATTTATGTCAACCTAACACAACCAACTTGTGACCAAAAAATTGGTATTTTATGGCATACGTGCCATTTCATTACTTATAAGGATTTAATTGGTTGCCATTAAAATGCCTAAGGAACATTTTGCCAAATAACATGTGCAACTTGATTGTGCTAGTTTATAATATATTATGGATGACATATGGGCCCATCTACCTTATATGCAATTTGCCTATGTTCTTGAGGTAATTGGAGTCATACAACAAGACTAATGATTCTTTAGTTAGTACCTTGTGCTTAATGTAGTTGTAATGCTAGAGGTTTTGGCATGCCTTCTCTATCTATTGGCTCCATTTTGCTTGGGCATGCACCTCATCCAAGTATTCCAAGTTCTCTATCCTTACACTTAATGATTCTTGGTCATCTAAATGACCAATTTGAGTTATGCCCAATGATGGCACCAAGAACTCCATCATTAAAATTTCCTCTATTCCAAACACCAGTTGGAATGGTGTAGTCATGTTTAAGCACTTGTAGGTTATGTAGTGTGTCCATATAACTTTCAATACTTAATCATCCTAATCTATTGTGACCAACATCATATATTTTTATGAGGCATATTCCTATTATATTGTTGAATGCCTCAGTAGTACCATTTTCTTAGAGATGATATATTGTGGTCTTGTGGTGTGCCACCATGTACTCAGCTAACAAGATTTTCAAAATTTTATTGAGGAAGTGTGTTCTTTTATTGCTAGTTAAGCTAAGTGGGCACCCATAGTGACTTATAATTCTCTCCCATAAGAACCTTGTGATTGTGGTAGCTATACATTTTTTAGTAGGCACTCCCTCAGACCACTTTGTAAAATAATCAATGGCTACCAAAATATACCTTGCACCTGTGCATTTTACTATGGGAGTGATTGGCCTAACAAAATCAATGTCCCATTTTCAAATAGTGCCTAGGCAAGAATGGGTATCATAAGCATCTCATCCCATCAGTTTGGCTTCCCTCTGCACTAGTATATGTCACATGCCTTAGCAGAATACTTTGAATCTTGGAGTAGGCTTAGCTACCACAAGCCTAATTATAACACTTTACGTGTCATTGCATCTCTAACATAATGACCTCCCACAATCCTCTCATACACCTTGCATAAAATAAAGTCCCTTTCATGTTCTAAAACACATCAATTCAAGAGTTCATCTTGACTTAATTTATATGGGTCCCTATTAATGATCTGAAAGGGGCCAATGAAAATAGTGAACTACTTCTCTTTGGTTGTCATGATCTAGGGTGAAAACATAGACATTAGAAATGTCGTTATCTCTACTAAGTCTTCAGGAACATGATATAATATATATAGTTGTGCATCCAACATGTCACCTTAAATGGGCATTATTTCATCTTTAGAGTTGATGTGGACCAAATGGTCTAGTCTTGAGTTCTAATTCCCAGGTTTCACTACAACTAAGAACTAAAATTATTGAAACAAAATTATCCATCTACAAATGTGCCCATGGAGAATGGGATTATTCATAAGGTAATTAAGTGCCTCATGATTGGTAAAAAATATGAATGGGGTTGCCAACAAGTTTTCCTAAATTTTTATAGGGCATATACCATTGCCAACACCTTGCACTTGGTAGTTATGCAATTTTGCTCTAATGGAGTTAATGTATGACTTATGAAGGAGATAGGTTGATCCATATTACCTTCATTAGGTTATACTAGAATAGTGCCAATTTTAGAGTTGCATGCATTGACATATATTTGAAATGGAGTCATCCAATTGAGAAACTGAAGGATAGGCACACTAGCCAACTTGAGCTTTAGAGTTTCAAAGGCTTCCTCTTACATTTTACCCCAGTGGAATGGACCATCCTTATGTAATATCTCCTCTAGTGGTGTTTTAATCCTTGTATAGATCTTTATAAACCTATATGATAGCCATAATGACTAAAAAAGGCATGAACATCTTTCTACATGGAAGGGGTCTAGAGATGTAGAATAATAACAATCTTTATGGGGTCGATGAGTAGACCATCTATGCAAAAGATGTTCCTGAGCAAGGTTCTAAATGATCTCATGAAGATGCACTTATTAAGGTTTAAGGATATTTGTAGCTATCATCACTTCTAAAACATGAGGTACAAGTTATCATAATGGTCTCTCATGAGTCCATATATTATCTAATCATCAAAGTACACCTGGAAGAAATTATGGATAAAATCTTTGAATGTAGTGATTATAACTCTAAATAATATGCTTGGTGCATTTTTGTTCCCAAAGGGCATCACTTTATATTCAAAAAAACCCCATTTAGTCACAAAGGTTGTTTTGGGCTTGTCCTCCTTTTCAATTTGGATTTGATGGTATCTATAGAAACCATTAGTGAAAGTATAGATTCTAAAGTCTATGGATCCATCCAAGACTTCATGAGTGAATGGAGTCAGGAAGGGGTTAGTTACATAGGTAGAATTTAATAGTTGGTAATCAACATAAATGTGGATGTACCCATCCTTCTTAATACTAATCACCATGGGGCTCACCCATTCTAGATCTTGTCCTTGGTAGATCACTCATGTGGATAGCATACCATCAATCTACATTTTGATCTTGGAATAGATATTAGGGTTCATTTTATAGGGATGATTTTTGATAGGTCATGCACCATCCACCAGATTTATGATAATTTTTCAAAGGGATGGGTGGGTTCCCTTTATGTCCCAATAATTATGCAAAAATAAATCTTGAAACTCCATCAAGAGATCTACAATTTGAGCCATATTTACATCAGACCAATATGTGCCTAGAGTAGCCACCTTTGGTTCTCTTTCCATGCTGATATCAACCTAGGTAGTCTTTAGTGGCATGTTGTAGGGCTCATTTCTCTCTTGATGTGTTTTCTCAACTTGCCTAATACCCTTAGTTGTTTTGATTTGGAGATGAGTAGGGTCTTCATCATCAAGGGCACTATCATCCACTTAGTGCATGATCTTCCTCTTTTCAGTTAAAGATGTCCAATTTTTTATTTTTTATACATCTATATCTTCATCATTAAAGTCACTATTGAGTGTTTACTCCTCAAATAAATTTGGGATCACTAATATTTTCTCTCCAAACATATATTGTAGGAACTCCTCTAAGATTGTAGTGTCCTCAAACACTACCCTTTGAATGAATTACAATGGCTCAACTAATTCCAGGTTATGTGAGGAAAAGGAGAAGGTGTGCACAAACTTCTCATTTAATTCATCCCAACTAGCTATCTCATAGCATGTTTCATTGACCACATACTAAGCTCATGCCCATGTCTTCAAGGTTCTATAGAAGGCATGCACCCATAGGTCCCTTGAGGCATTTGTATTGTATTCAATCAATGTTTCTTCACATGATCATATGTATGTTATTGGGTTAAATCACCAGAGTATGGATAAATGTGTAGGTCCTCATTTATTTTTATGAATCTGGTGTAGATGGTTACTTTTACATCTTGCCAAGTTGGAAATATAGGTATCTATAGTACCAACTAATGAGTGGTAGTGCTTCTCAAAGTATACACTAGTGTGCCCATCCTATCTACTTCCTTTAGGATGTAGGACTCTAGGTCATAAACATATTATTATACAAGATTGATCCCCTTGTATTATAGGAGCACTAAAATTTTACCTTTGATTAGGATAAACATTTTATTTCCCTTCTTCCTATTACAAGAGGATCTTTATGATGTGCAATTGATCTGGACCTATCTAGTCCTCATATGTTTATGCACCTTGGTGCTCACTACATGACACATCTAACCATTGGTTTCATAAGCTTTTTTGACCCTTTAATCACAAAATTACATTTATAGTGTCTGAGTTTGACTTCCATCATCCCAAAAAATCACTCCCATGTCATTAGGGTTGATAATTTTGGTTCTTTGCATTGTGATGTTATAGATATGGTTGATCTCATATTTAAGATTAACAATTTCTACATAAAGGGGTCCTTGTCACTTGAGAAGGGGATCATGACCCTTTACCATTTTCAAAGTTCATATAGTGCTTCTTGAAGCACATGTCAACATTATTCATGTAGCCCCATGGCCTACCCAGGAGTTCTAGATAATTATCTTACTCAGCCAACTCGATCACTTTAAAGTTAACATAGAACTCTATGCCCATAATATCTATAATGGTGCCCTTTAGAATTATGATTGGTTGCATCCTATATTTGTTGGCCATGAAAATCACATGAGGAGAAGGCCTCAAGGCTAACCTACCTATCTTCTCCCTTACATTCTTTGTCAATATATTAACCTCAATGCCTATGTCCATGAGGAATTCACATATAGAGCATCCATTAATGGTGGAATTTAACAATATCTCTTGAAAATGCTCTACATTTTGTGTATTCCTAACCTCTCATGCCCTTTCCATATGTGGCACAACAATTTCAAGTGGATTATATCTTATATGCTTTATAATCAAATTCTTCAATAGGGGTAATATCCCTTATATTTATAGGAGGTGTAGGATCTCCATTAGTTATTGTACCTCAACCTCTTGGTTATCTTGATTCTTATGGGAGGTAGTAACTTACACCTCTAGATCTTGCATAAGTTAGATATCTCCTTACAGGTTTTGAATGATTCTCATGTCCTATTACAAGCCATCCTTCTAGTGCACAGGGTCAGGGTAAGGCATAGATTTTGGTTCTATCTATATGATACTCTTAGTGCAACTTGGTCCCCCATATTCCAAGCACAACTATGGCACTATCATAACTAGTGGTTGAGTGGTAATCCCACTATGAGTTATTGCCTATACCTTGACTTTCTCAATGCTAGTTAGTTATCCTTTAGATCCCATTTCTCTACTTTTAGATCAAACCAGATCATTCCTACACCTTTGTCTATGTTAGGTCAGCCCTAGGTTAATTTTTTATACAATTTGGGGCATTTTTTGACCTTGTTCATTCCTTGATAGTACCCACACATTGGATGTGTAGAGCAATCACATTGATAGTGCTCAGTCAAAACATACTTGTAACATGATTACAGTGGAAATCTTCCTCTACCATGTCCTAGACCCCACACTATGGTGCCTCTTAACATCCCATAGCATACATTATTCTAGCCACAAATTTAATTTCCTTGATTATCATATCCCTGGATTGTTGTAGTGTCCTTTCATGTACCTCTCTCTATGTTTTCATACATCTCATCGATTACTCAATAATTAGTTGTGATATTAGTGTAGGCATCACACAATTAGAAATATAGGTTTTTGTTAACATGACTAACATCTTACAACAAAGGGTATTTTTAAACATCATGTAACTCATGACAAACCTCATATATTTAAAGTAAATTTTGTACATTCCTTCTACTGAAGTTATTCATGTTATGGCCTTCATCTCATAGTCGGTGTACCATAATCAACTTTAAGCATCTTAAGATGAACTAGAAGTTATTTTTTGGAGTTAGATAACCATGGATGCAATATATTATTCCATGAATAGGTTGATCCTAGTTTTATCACTTTCAACTACCTTGGCTCTAAGTGCAGCTTCAAGCACTTCTCAAGGATATATGAATGTCTTCATAGAGAGTGCTCATCTAAATGGTACTAATAATCCTATAATGAACCATTATGCATGATGGGAGGGGTAAATGTCATAAGAAAGATTGGAAAGAAGAGTTTTAAACCTAGCATAATATAGGTGCATGTTTTTTGAGAGCCCTTGGCTAATTTATTTGAGTGTGATGATGCTCTATTATTCAAAATTGAGAATATCAAATTCCTTCAGAAATAATTCCTTCAAGGTATCATAATCAATCATAGCATGATTATAATCAAATTTCTTATACCAAGTATGAGAATTATCAAGTAGAGTTATCATGAACTAGGTTTCATTGTGCTCTAACTAGGTTATACCCAAAATGAACCATTGTAGTTCACATTTTAACACATGCTATATGACATTTTCCACACCATGATACTCTAGCAAGTACATGGCCATCTCATAATATATTTGTTGTGGGGAGGCATTGACACTTGAGGTGTTTATCCCCCTGGTACTTATCCTCATAGAGGTCCTCCAATGCCTCCAATCATTGGGTTGGGTGTCAACCATGTTATTTTGGTTGGCATCATTGAATTCAATAACATGATGATACTCACTTATGGCACTAGGCCACTTCCTGTGGGTTATTTCCCAGTCTATGTAGCTGACATTTACTGAACTAGAATGCTTGCACTCATATTTTGAGTTGTCAAGATAGTACCCAAAGGTCTAGAGGTATCCTTAGTTATCTCCTCATAAGGAACAACTTATTTAATCACAAAATTATACTCTAAATATATAAACCGGTCAAAGTAAATGTGGATAATAGGTTCAATTATCACTCTTTTTTAGTCTCATGGGAGATCCAATGCATGAGATAACACCATGATTTTAGAGGGGTCAACTGCTTTCATCACATCTTCAATGGTTAAATTCTATAAGGATGCAGTGCATTCTTCACCCACTAATAATTTGGATCAATCTATATCTTTATTATTCCTCTCCTTGTCTTGCTGTAATTCAAGAGATCCTTCCCCATGCCCTTCCCACTCACATGGGTCCTCTCAACACTTCCAAGTTCTAGATATTCCATCAAATTGTACCTTATATTATTATAAGTTTGTCACCATAGCTATTAGGTGTTAATCTACTCATCCCCTTCCATTGTGCTTCACCTACATATCCCCTTCTTCCCCATTGCACTACTCATACATGAGAGTATTTTAGCCTTCCATTTTTATAATTATAAATACATAATACACAATTAGTTTGTTAAGTTTTGTGTTGAATTATTTCACAAACTTTCCTCTAGGCTCATGTAAGAATTGATACTCTACTTTTTCATGGTATGAATACATCAATACTGTGAACTCAAGCACATAACTATTTATCACTCCTTACCACCATCTATTTATAACTCTAGTTTAAGTGGCATCAAGGTTCTCAATAATTTATAATCACTCCTTTGTCCACTCAAGGTAATGTATATAGCTTCATCTTTTATGGGTTGCATAAGCAACCAACCATTGGTACACATGATCAAGTAGTTCACAAATGAAGACCTCATATAAGTTATTCTAGACATACTTCCTCAAATTCTATTATTTATAGGATGTATGATTCAACATAAATTTTTCTTACACCTATTATATATAGTGCTCAATGTTCTTGAGGGATAGACAGAGCATTATTCTTTTATACCATTATAGTAACAAAATTCAACATAAGTCCCCCGATAATATAACCAAAATGTTTTAGAAAATTTATTTTACTTAATCCATTTATTTAATTAGGTTCTTATCTAGTTGTCCAAGTTAGTTATAGACTTGTAACAAACAGGTGAAAACATAGACTAATCCTATAGAGATCAACATTTGTCACTCTACTATACTAGCATCAATTCACATAAGGCATAAGACTTATGCAATCATCCAAAGCATAGTAGAGAAAGAACTGGGGCTTGTGTTTAGATAATCATGCCATGGTATATCTCATTATTCAAGGGGCTTGGTTATTTCCATAAAAATGTTGGTAATTTCATTGGCATAAGTCATTCTGAGTGAAGTATAACTATCTATAGGTGTAAAGCCCATTCAAAGAACTCATTCTAGGCATAGGGGTGAAAACCTATATTGGGCTAGTCTTGGGTTCTTAAGGATGAAATCCTTTGTTTTACTAATATAATAATCATTTAGGCACTTAGGTGGACAAGAGAATTGCTTATATCAAGGGGTTCATGCTCAAACTAGCACTCCTGGTGCAGATGTCAAAACTTGTGTGCATGCCCTTTCCTACACTTTAGTTATTTTGAATTTTAAGTAAATGTCATTATTTAGAACAAATACACCATTAATTAATTGGAATAAAACTTTGTGTAACAACACATTCATATATAAAAATTACATTATTGTAACTATTGCATTCAATTCAAATTCAAAGAACCTTGCCATAACCATATAAAATATATAAATACATATATATGTGCAATGCCATTATTTAATTAGCAAGGTTCATATAATAGAGTTCATACTAATATAATAAATCACATTCTCATCTAAATAACTATTGACCCAAAGGCTCACAAGTGAGATTGGGCACTCTTCATAGGTATCCATAATAAAACTAGTTTTTAATGGTGGTTTCTTTGCTAGGCCTAGAACTGATTCTATAGAGCTTCTCTATCTCATATTTATGTCTCTTTATTCATTGGCTCAAGCTTAGTTTTATAGTACATAGGAGCATCTTCTCACCAGGGTGGAGGGTGCATGTTGGGTGTTGAACTAGAGCCTTGGTTGATCATTTTATTAGCTTGATCACTTTGTGCCCTTTACACTCTAGTTATCACATAAAATAATCATTAACATACCCCATAAAATTTGGGCACCAATTAGCTACTTGTCAGTTGGTGTAAGATGATTATTGATTCCTCCACTTGGCATAACAAATACCAGACTAGTAATCAATTCACATGATTTCCTCACACCAAGATGTTTATTGAGTTGACACAGGTCCAAACTTAGGAAAAATAGGCCCAATGATCCAAAACAATATTTCCACTCTAAAATCATACCAAACTTGGGTGTACTATATTAGAATCTTAGGACTATCAATAAGGAAAATATGATGCCAATTGAAAGGCTCAAGGTGAAAGGGTTTGAAAAATCATGGATCTAATACCAAACACCTTGGGCCTTAGAAAAAACCAAAACAAGTGCATGATAGTCTCCAAATGCCTATATAATGGGAATATTGGATGTATCACCCATGATTGAACATGTCTTCTCCCAATAATAATCCTTTGGTATATTATACACCAAGTAAATTGAATAATCTTAGGTTTGAAATAGGCATAAAAAATAGTTTGAAAGTGTCTACCCTAAACTAAAATGGGTGAGTGAATATCCTATATGACATTGATTTTAACTACATAGGTAGATGTAATGAAATCAATTCATATGCTTTATGAGAATTGAAATTTTAAATGGTGTGTCAACCTACCATTTCAAACCCTTACACTAAGGGTGAGAAGAGGTGATAATGATTTTGTGAAGTAAACAAGCTATAAAAAGCTCTATAATATCCTATATGACTCCTTGTCCATAGAGAAAAGTTTGCATTTAAATTTGAATTCATCCCTAAAAATCTAGAACTAAGAGTTTTTGTATAAAAATATTGCACATTATAAATTCTTATTTGAAGTAACCTAAGATGATGAATCTATGGGATCTTTGCAATAATAATTCCATTATAATTGATAATAGGGGACAAACAAATAGAATTTTTATTGATACAAAGGACATATCTAAACCTTGAACCATTCCATAACAACTAGGGTTAACTTTTTCCCAATATTTCCAATTACATTTAATCACAAAGGACTCAAGCAATTTCATAGGGGATAAAAGATTAAGAAGGTTAGAAATCCTAGACCTTCCCAAGTCAAATAAACATGAGGGTTTCCTTTAGAAATTAAATTATGGATTGAAACTTTCATGAATTCATTTCTTTTAATGGCACAAACAATCTATTTGACATAGAGAGTTGATCCTTGATGAGATATTTCTATCAAAACTATACCTCTTACCTCATGGGTACCCTTTCATTGTTGAGGGATTGGCCCATATGAAATATCTAAGTATATTTTCAAGATTTTAGACCAAATTTTTAGATGGCACCCAACATGAAGAATAATAAATAGGGGTGGTTGCAAGAACTTTGGATAAAATTTGCAACTTTCTAACTAATGATAAGGATTTGGTAATCTAATACCAAATCCTTTTCACAACCCTATCAACTGCATACTTCCATAAGATAGATAAGGAGGCCTAGAATGTAAAGGTAATACTTAATAACTTAATAATATCAGTATGCTATATCTATTTCCTATCATAAAGGCTCACCTAAGGAGGCAGAGGGAGGAAGGATTGTCTGTAACACTAGGTTTTTTAATCATTGAATAGAATAATTGGAAGTAAGACAATAAATATCAAGATAATACATAGAATTATAAATATTGTCTTTATCCTCAATAATAGTGAGAAATGATTCATATGAAAAATTACCATTGAGTTGCAAAGGATCCTCAACAAGAAGGTAGATATCATGAATAATCTCTTGAGATTAAGCATTGGCCAATAGATATATAAAACCCCCAATAGCGAGAACATATAGAGTAAGGGATAATGGGTAACCTTTCCTAATGGATAAAAATATTGAATTATTAATATATAACTCCATTAATGGAAATAATGGTTAAGACATTATCAAAAACAATTTTCACCAATTGTAAGAAAATTGGGCCAATTTCAAAGGTTTGTAACATAACTAGAATAAATGCCCATTCAATGAAATCATAGGATTTTTTTTGAAATAAAATTTGATGAACATAGATTTTTTATTGTAATGGCAAGCCCATTTCATACCTTCCCAGATATAAATCACATTATCTCAAATGTATCTACTTTGATTGAAATGGTTTGCTCAAGTTGAACTATCAATGGCAAGAGGTGGTGAATACAAAGTGCTAATACTTTAACAACGATCTTATATGAGACATTAAGAAAAGTTATAGGCCACCAATTGTATATTAATCTAGGGTCTCATTTTTTGGGATGAATTTTATGTTCCCTTAGTAAATATTAGAACCCAAGTACTAGATGTGGAAGGCTTCAAGATAGAAATGATATAATCCTAGCCCTCTAATATCCCACATTTTTTGGAATATTTACAAGGAGAGCCATCAAAACTAAGATATTTTTCACTGGAAATTTGCATAAATACCTCATTACTATACTCAATGTAAACTTTCCTATCACACACAACTTAGTGATCTAGAATTATCTTTCAAGGAACAACTAAGAGACATTGGTTAAGAGCTTGTTGTCACTCTAGGGAGGGTTCTTGAGTTGTGAAGACTTGTTAATATTACCTAAAAAGGTTTGGATCATGTATGAATATTAAATAAAGCATTGACCATTATTTTGTATGGATGTAATCTATTGATAGGTATGTTTATATTTGAGCATTTTAAAAAAATATTTAGAAAATAAATCACCCACTTTAATCCAATGTATACATATTCATATTTGAGACCCCCATGCATTATAATTATCTATAGTTTGGATACAATATCTTAATCCTAACACCTATAGTTGTAGAGGATCAAAAAATGGGATGTATTTAAGCTATAAAATTCCATGACTTAACTATAAAGAGGTGGAAGAATAAGAGCATCATTGTATCTTGACCAACTCATGACCATAAATTATGAGAAATCTAGTAGTTAAAGTGAGCATGTCAAATCATCATTGTATCTAACCTAGATATTGAGTTATCTGAGGGAATAGACTCCAAACTTGGTAAATATGGCCCATAGTGGGACCATTCTCTAACAAAGCCATATTAAATTAAGTTTTTTAGATTTTTGGATTTTAAAATACCAAGTGATGTGAGAGTAAATGGATGAATGGTCAAAAAAGAAAATATTTGGCATTGCTTCATGTTGACATAGGAAATTACACCCAGTGGCAGGAAAACAAGTTTCTACCCTCTCCTTGCAACATGGAAACTCCTCTCTCGCCTATGGGATGGTGAAGTAGGAGAGGAGAGTCTCTAGTTAAGGGCTAGCTCCCTTTGATGTATCATTGTTTGTTTAGGTAGAGCAAAAAAATACATACAGACATATATATATATATATACAGCTATAATAAAAGGGCAAGGTGGATTGCCAAAGTGATGGAGTACGACATAGATATCAAGATCACCAAGCTGGTGAGGGGAAGAGGCCTGTGTGAATAGTTGGTTGTAGACTTAAAGCAAGAAAGGAGAGACAACTTGTTAATCCATGATGCAGCCATAACAGAAGAACTAGCTATCATAAAGGATTGGATGCTAGACATGAAGCATTTCCTTCTCATGGGTGAATGTCCACAAGGTCTTGATAAGACTGAGAGAAGGTATTTTAAACTCTAGTCCCTTCCTTATGTTTTGGTTGATGAAGTATTATTTAAGAGGGATTTCTCTAGGGTCCTCCTAAGGTGCATTGACCCAAACTAGGCTGATAAGGTATTGGATGAGTTCCATGATGGGCCAGCAGGCGGTCACTTCACCCCTAGAGCTACATTAGCAAAGATAATGAGAGCTAGCTATTTCTGGCCTAATCTTTTCAAGGACACCCATGCCTGGGTAAGAAAGTGCCAAAAGTGTGCACTTTTTGATGAAAAAAAGTGATTGGGTGCCATGCCTCTATAGCCCATTCAAGTTGAGCAACCATTCATGTAGTGGGGCCTGGACTTCATAGGGATGATCAACCCTCCCTCCAGTGCTGGGCACAAATGGGTCTTGATTGCTATAGATTATTTCACTAGGTGGGTAGAGGTTATCACTCTAAAAGAGGTGAATGAAAGCGCAGTCTTGGATTTTTATGAGGACTTGGTAACAAGATTTTGGGTCCCAGCCACCATAGTCTCAGATAATGCTTTGGCTTTTCTAGGGACCAAAACAAGTGAATGGGTGCTGAAGTATGGCATATACCTCAGTACTTCATAAAATTATTATCCATAGGGGAATGGACTGGTTGAGTCCACCAACAAAAATCTAATCAAAATCATAAAGAGAACTATGGAAGAAAATCGGAGAACTTGGCATGCCAAGCTAAAGATAGCTCTATGGGCTGACTAAATTATTCCAAAAAGAAAAATCAGAAATTCTCCATATATGCTCATGTATGGAAGGGAAGCTAGGCTTCCCATCTCACTTGAATTACCAGTGTTGTATCTCTCCCACCAACTACAATTAGAAGAAGGAAATGGCTTGGAGGTCAGGTTGTGTGAGCTAATGGAACTCTAAGAGGTAAGGGATCGGGTTATGGCTTCCATGACTAGTCACCAACAGCAAGTAAAGAGGCACTTCAACAATAAATCTTTGCTAAAATATTTTGCTAAAGGAGACATCATCTTAAAGTGGGATGAAGATCGAGCTAAGCCCAGAAAACATGCAAAATTTGATGCCCTATAGAGCGGTCCTTACATGATCACTCAGTGCAAGCAGCATAATGTGTTCTAACTTTCCAAGTTGGACGGTGAAGAACTACATATCCCAATTAATGGGATACATCTAAAATGCTACCACTAATTTTTTGGGTTCACTTGTACATATTCTCCTTTTGTTTTCTTTTCCTGTTTCCCCTAAGTGTTATTGCACAAGTAGTTTTCTTAGCCTTGTGTGTGTTTTCTTTTCCTCAGAAGTGGTTCTGTGCATTTTGGTTCTAAGTTATAACAGAGCTATTTCTAGTTCTCAAAGTTACTACTGACTCCATGCCTAATGTATTTTCAAGGCAACTAGATTCTAAGCATGGTAGGCATGCTTCCCCTGTGAGTCACCAATTTGTTGACCATTTTTTGCCCAACAGGCCAAAAATTGGTCCCCTCCTATCCCTATCATTTGAGGCCATTTCATTTTTTCAATTTTGCATGAATCTGTTCATTTCTATGGACTCTACAAAATTTCTATAGACTTTGCAGGTCTAAATCTATGGACTCTACAGGTTTTGGATTTCTATAGACTTGGTAGGTTAGTCCTTTAGCATGTGGAGAATTAGTTCAAAGAGTTTTTGGGTTTTACAAAGCTTCTTTGGGCTCTGGTTTAAACAAAATCACAATAAAAGTTGGCATCTTTAAACCATTGAACCCATTCAATTGGTTCAAGTTCAATGATTCATTCAATCGGTTCAAGTTCAATAGGTCGGTTCAATGCATGGTTCAAGGGTATGCCCTTAAACCGAAGGGCAGTCATATTCAAATGACCTTTTTAGAGGGCTGACACTTTAAGGAATTTTTAAAGATTCGGGCATGGTTCAATTCAATTCAAAGGTTCATCGGCTTTTGTTCACTCCCCATCGGCGCGCAATGGTTGAACTTTAAACCGTTGAACCAAATTTTGGTTCAACGGGTTCGGTTCAAGGGTCTGCCCCAAGCTGAAGGGGATATTCAAGTCCAAATCACCCTTTCAGAGGGAAAACACTTCATACTCTAAAATATTTGGGTGCACCTCAAAGTAACAAAGGGAAGAAAAGGGAAAGAATTTCAGTGAACAATTTGTCGGTGGAAATGCGCAGCCAAAATGCAAAGTCAAAGTGGAAGAATTTCTATGGATATTTTGTCTGCAAAAAATACAACGACGCCACAAGACTTGGGGAAATTGACCTAGGGAAATTGTCTGTGGACAATTTCCCCATAGGAGCCTAGGAGGACTTAACGAAGACAAAAAAGCTGCAGGTGCCCGAGGAGATGCCACGTGGACCCGATGACGGCCGTGAGGCCGTCAAATTTAAAAGAATAGAATAGCCATTGATATTCAAAGTATGATGGCCATAGAAACATCAAATTTAGTGAAATGGAATAACCATTTGTTTTCAAATGGGAAGTGCTAGCCAAGAAAGAGCTCAGAATGTAGCGACTTACCAATAAGTTTGCCTAAAGGAGCCAAGCGGCTAGAAAGACAAATTCCAAGTGATAAGCAGAGTGACAAGGTAGAGAGTAGTCAAGCAATCCAAGTGGCATAAACAAGGTAATTTATTGCCTGATGGCATGAATGAAAAACAAGTAGAGTGATAGGCAGGTGATGAGTGAGCAGTTAAGTCTGACTGGTGCAAATTGGAGAAGCATCTTTGGCAAGTGAAATAGTGCCAGCAAATTGATCATTTGGAATGATAGCGGCCATCAGTGTAACCACTTTCTCTATTTCAAATTAAATTGGAAGGCAAACTATGTAAGTCATCCAAGCAGGAAATGTAAGTCTCGAATAGGCAAAATGAACAGTCCATTTAATTCCTTGAGTGACTTGTTCTCTTCATGAAAGGACACGTATGCCACTTATAAAAGAAGGAGCACCAAATGGGCCTCTTTGCTTCTCATATATATTGTGGACTTGTTAATTTTGTAAGAATATTTTTCCATGAATTTTACAAGGTGCAACCCTGCTAAAATTTCTGCCTGAATCAAATAAACATAGTTTTTTTACCTCTTCTTGGATAGATATCCTATGTATGTCCTGAGTGTTGATATGTGTTTAGTCATTGTCTTTTATGCTCTCATAGGTTTAACATCAACACACCAGCTATCTACAAGGTGCCATATGTAGCTGATAGGAGAAGATTTCTATTTTGGAGTATAAAATAGAGGGGATTATTTACAGAGTGCTTCTTATAACACCTTTGGATGAACCTCTTTTTTTGTATCTTTCATTTTTACCTCTCTATCAAGTTTGCAGATTGCTTCTTCTATCAAGGGTGTAGTGTATAAGTGTGTTTTATCTAATTTTGAGAGTGGGTGTGAATGGGTCATATTGTTTTGGTGTATCACATCCTTAGAGCAGGTTTGTTTTCTTGCATTTCTTCTCCCTTTTCATCCCCCCCTTTATTATAGCTGTATATATATATGCCTGTATGTATTTTTTTGCTCTACCTAAAATAAATTTTGATACATCAAAGGGAGTTAGCCCTTAACTAGAGACTCTCCTCTCCTGCTTCATTATCCCATAGGCAAGAGAGGAGTTTCCATGTTGTGAGGAGAGGGTAGGAACTTGTTTTCCTACCACTAGGTGTAATTTCCTGCATCAACACTTCAATTAGTAAAGAAAAACATTTTCAAATGAGAAGTAACATTTTTTGGAGATAATATCTCAATAAGTCCATTTTATAATGTGATTAGATACACATTGAAGATTTGTTCAGGTGTATCAAACTTAATATGTGGGATGGTGATTGGCATTGGGATCATAAAACCAATATTTGTTTTGCATGAAATCCAAATTTCCATTTCACCAACTAACCAATGTATCAAAAAATGGATAATATTTTAAACATGTTGTTCCATAATATTAAATTCACTAAAAATATCCTAATATACATTTAAGAGCTTGTTTTAAATCCATTGCTAGAGAGTTATCCTTTAATGTGCATCATTTGAGGCATAAACATTAATTATACCAAAGGAATCATTAAATAATGTTGAAAATTACCCATATGACACAATATGAGGGGTCAAAACCATATTCCACCCAATGAAAACATTGTTTTAGATAAATAAATGTAATAAGGCCACCATGACATGGACATGATTGATTTTTAAAACTTCAGTATCTGACCAAATAATTTTTATGGTAGCACAGAGAATGAAATATACCACTTTATATTATTGAAGGCAAATAATGTCCATATCTATAATTTTTTTTCCCTAAAATAGCACACATATACTTATGATCTAAGTGTATTAGTATTTAACTATAAATTTAGATAATAGGGTATCTAGGGTTAAGAAGATTGGAACAACTTGTACACAAGGGTGGTAAACTAATATAATAAGTAGGCCAATCAATGTTACATACTAATTTCATCCTAAGTATTATAAGCTTTGAATCCATGGATTATTATGGTTAACCTTTGATTATTATTTATTTGATTTGAGCTTTATGGCATATATTGGTTATGGGATAATTATATGTTGATTAATTTATATGATGGATTAATTATGTGATAGTTGTACTTTGTTATTATATATATTATAGATTTATATTTTTTAATTATGCATATTTATTTTTTGATATTTATGATGACTCATACTAATTACCTACTTTTCATGAGGTGGATGCAGGATTGATTCTTCCCTCAGAGCATGATGGAGGGAGAGCATCATCAGAGATGATGGCATAGATGGGATGATTGAGGGATAACAAAGGAATTAATAGTAACCCAACACACCATAGTAAAATAGCTTATTTAACTCTTTATTTGATTTAGATAGTTTTTTTTTGAGTGACAATATACTTTTGATATGATCATGTTTCATTAGATTCTTATGATGATCTGATTGTGTGATCTTATGTATGATTGTAGGGCATAGATTTACTCATATAATGTTGTTTTATGATCATGTTGTCGATGCTTACACTAATTTGGTTGCCTAACATAGTGAATGGTTTAAATGATATTCTATCAACATCATTATCTTGATTTGATGTCTTTATGTATAAGAAATAGTCAAGGCATTAGTATAAATCTATGATTAGCTAATAAAAATGCTGGCATTACTATAACACCTTTGTGTGTGATGAAATATTATAACAATTCTATTTGTGGTCTAAATATGGTTATTGATTTCTACATAGTCACATTGTTATTCAAAACCATAATGTTGTTAAACTTTTGAGTTAATACCAATAGTTGCATTGTTATCCCATGAAATTAACCTTAGCTAGAGGACTGAAATGCAAGTTGTATTAGTCTTATGTTATAAACGGAATTATTAATTGATTTATCTTATTTATTATAGAGATAATTACCTATTACATTTAATTTAAGTAAATTTAACTATCATAATAGTACTAACTTAAGATCTAAGTCCAATACATGGATTACATTGAGAATAAAAGGTATAAAATTATCATTTAATAATAATTTAAATGGACAATTTATACCTTGAATACATAACACATGTACATCTTCCAATTTGACCTTGTTGACTAGTTATCGCAACAAAATATGCATAAAATGAGTTTGTATATAGATAGGTATATTTAATTTTTATGCATATATACAAACTCATTTTATGCATATTTTGTTGTGATAACTAGTCAACAAGGTCAAACTGGAAGATGTACATGTGTTATGTATTCAAGGTATACATTGTAGATTGACTTTTCATACATATTATTATTCAATAATGAATCTTGCTAGTTATGAATTGATTTAGTATTCTTTGTGACAGGTTGTACACAATTTTTCAATTAAAAAAATTATGAACATTCAACTAAGTTAATTACTTATGAAGTGAATATTAAAATTTTGTTATGAATAATGTGTGTTTGTGTGTATTTTTATACGATTCTATTAGATTGAGCTTTAAACATTTAATACAATATGCATTGATTGGATTTTTGTATATAAAATTGTAAAGGGTTTTCTATAACATATATGAGATATAGTATAGATGGACAAATAAACCTCGTGGAAAATCTAGGAACTTATATGCTAATGATAGTTGTATGAAACTTGTTATGTGAAAATGAACATTACCTTTCAAACTGGTGTTGGATTGGTTACAACATGATTCTTTGAAGTTGTTCATAACTAGATAGTTTTTATTTGAGAAATATGTACAAGAAATAAGTTGTGATGGCATGTGTATGTTAGGCTATAAATTAATGTTATAAGTTAAATAAAATAACATTTGAGTTATTTTATGAGATTTAATAACTTGTAGTCTAAATTATGGTTTATACTTGGATGGTATGTCCTAATGGGGATTGTTCATGTTTTGGTTATTATTTATGTATTAAATAAAATGATATAAGATTCATTTCATAGCATTTGGTAGACTAAAATGTATGTATTTGATTACTTTTATACTTAGCATGTTTTATGTCTGCTAATAGTAAATAATCTGATTGAATCTATTAGTTATGTTTTTCTTAACCAAACCTCACATTTATGGCACTAAATAAGTAGTTAGATAGACTTCACTATCTTATTTAGTGACATTAGTGCAAGGTGAAGGTAATTTGATCAAGTGGTGTGTATAAAATTAACTGATCCTAGATATCAATAATTATTTTAAAAATTTGGCCAAAGTAATGTTAGATAGACATTATCATTTCATATGTTTTATTTACATGTTTATGTGATATCATGTTAAAACATATTTTCTTTATGGTACACATCATGTAGTAGAAATGTTATAGCACATGGGTACTAGCATGTCTCTCTAGATTCCATCCATGAAAAGAGGGCCATACCCTAATGAGGGATTATGTGAGGGATCAATGGTCTATGGTTGGTTTGGAAAATTGCTTGGATAATGCTCTCCCTCCCCACTATAGTACTTAAGTAGAGACTACACTTGAGATTATCAAAGATACATGAGTTATTTTGATGAATCGAGCTCCATGGATCATAGTATATATTTATTATATTAAGGAAAAATGCCTAATTAAAATATAATTGTATTATTTATTATACTTTAACATCAATAGTTCTATTATTGTACTATTCATGGATAGATTTTAAATTGATTACCTTCTTTGCAATTATGTTATTTAAATAAAATGCTAGTGATTAGAACTATTATTATGTTAAGTTTAAGATTGTCTAATATGATTTGGTGGTATGTTAAAAATAACTAATTATATTCTCATAGTGTAATCTAATGAAAGAATAAATGTTGAGTAATTATTATTTTTTTAAATACTACATTATTCTAGATAATCCTTGAGATTTTATTACATGTGGTATTTGAGCCCAGGATCAAACTCTAAGACATAATGAGTCTGCTAATATTTTTTTATTCTTCTATTTAGAGAGAAATTAGAATGGTGCAAGCAATAACATTAGGTGAGGGTCCTTCAAATGTCAATGATATTAACCCTCCAATTAATCTTAACCAAATTATCAATGAATAAGTAGCAAAGTTACATCAGATTCTCACAACCATGAATGATACTAGGTATGAGATCACTTCCTTGGAACATGAATTTCATGGCCATGGATAGGAATAACATTAAGAATAAATTTATGAGCATCCCGTTGAGTAAGAAAATTAGTAGGATGTGAGAGATCAAGTAGCTATAGAATTATCTAGAGACATGAAAAAGGTGAGTCCACATAAGTTATATGGAACTATCCTAGGTGATGTAGTTGAATCATGGCTAACAAAGATCAAGAAGTATTATGATATTCAAAACTACTCTAAGTTCACCAAAGTAGTTTGGGGAGAATACCAGTTGGATAGTGAGGTAGTTATGTGGTGGGCCAGTAAGAAGTTAGAAATGAACCTTAATTCAACTGCCACTACTTGGGAGTAATATATGATATTGTTTAAGTCGTGGTGGATTCCACAACTATTTTTTGATTAGAATCTCATATATTTATAGAATATAAATTAGAGTGACTTATCAATGAATGACTACTGGGAGAAATTCACCAAACTATTGAAGTATGTACCTTGGTAACAAGCAGATGAGAGGTTCAAGATCAAGAAGTTCATCATGGGATTAAAACCTCAAATCAGTGGAGAGGTACATATTCATGTACCTTCTACTATGGACCATGTCTTCAAGAAGATAGTCAAGCAAGAGCAAAAGTTGAAGTCTCTTACACAGGCTAGGGATAAGTTCAAGAAAATTTTTGGGAATTCTAAGTTGACTTCAAAAATAAGAACCAAAAATAGAGGAGTGGAGACTCCAAGTGTCAGTTTAAGAATTAGAATTCCAAATTCAATAGTGGAATAAGTAAAAAGAAACTAAGTAATATATTCAAAGGTAGTTTCAATGGAAACCCATAGACTAATAGGAAAGGACAACCTAGAGGCTATTTCATTTGTAGAGGAGACCATTATGCTCATGAATTCACTCAAGACAAGTAAAATAACAAAGGTCTTATTCATCATCAGAGAAATTATTAGTAGCATATTCATGTAGCAATTGATAATCAACAAGCCAAATTTCAAGAATCACCCATAGAGTTGTTATTTACTTTGTTTAATTATCTAGTTTCCATTTTGATAGATATAGGGGCTATTGAATTTCTTATAGCTCCCTGAATGCTTAGTAATTTTCATATAAGATATGGAATTATGGAAACTGCATGGTCAATATAGTATGGGAATGAATCAAAATTTGTGGTTGATAAGTGTTTAGTTAAAGCAAAGATTAGGTTTCCTGAATTCATAATAGTAGTGGAATTGTTTGTAGTACCACTAGGATCATATGATGTGATCCTAGGAGTCAACTAGATTGAAAAACACAAGGCCAAGGTTGACTGCTACTCAAATAATGTTGAGTATTTAGATGATTTTGGAAATTGAAAAAAAATTTAGGGTGATACAAGAGAGTTGAGGCTTAGGAAAATTTCTACAATGCAACTCAAGAGGGCTCAAAGGAAAGGGTGCCAAGCATTTATCATCGGGATAAATGAAATGGATGAACCTAAGGAACCATCTCTTAAATATTACCCATTTCTTAGATATTTTCATGAAGTGTTTTGAGAATAATTACTAGGATTGCCTCCTAAACATGAGTTTGATTTCTCTATCAATATCATACCTAGATTAGAACCAGAGTCTAAGGCACCTTATAGGATGATAACCATTGATTTGGTTGAATTGAAGGATCAAATCTAGGAAATTTTTTCAAAGGGGTTAATCAAGCCTAGTGTGTCACCTTGTGGTGCACCATTTTTCTTTGTCAAGAACAAGGATGGTACTCTTTGAATTTACATTGATTATAGGATGTTAAATAAGGCAACTATCAAAAATAGGTATTTATTAACTCATATAGATGATCTTTTTTATCAAATGTAGGGATAAATGATATTTTCTAAGATTAATCTTAGATTAAGATACCATTAGCTGAGGATATTCTAAAGATAGATTTTAGAACTTGTTGTGAGCATTATCATTTCATAGTGTTAACCTTTGGGTTGACTAATGCACCAATAAAATTATTGAATCTCATGAATAGTGTGTTCAAAGATTATATAAATCACTCTATTTTGGTATTTTTGGATGACATTATTATATATTCTAAGAATGAAGAGGAGCACCTTCAACATCTAAAACTAGTTATGTAATGGTTTTGGAAGCATAAGATGTATGACAAGCTATCTAAGTACACATTTTTCTAAGAGAGTGTGTAATATCTAGGGAATTTAATTTCTATATATTGTATTTCTATATATCCATCTAAGATAAAAGCTATTATGGAGTGGTTGGCACCAAGTAATGTGCGCAAGGTAAGAAGTTTCATGGGATTCTCAATCTATTACAGGAAGTTCACTATGATTTTTTCCAAGATAGATAACCCAATTAACTCCTTGTAATAAAAGAATCAAATATTTGTCTGGTCAAAAAAGTGTGAAGTATCTTTTTAAGAATTGAAAAGAAGGCTTACTTTGGCACTAGTGTTGTGAGTTCCTAATCCCAATGGTCAATTTTTAGTGATCATATATGTGTTAGGAGAGGGATTAGGAGGAGTCCTTATGCAGGATGGTGAAATAGTAGATTATGAATCAAGGAAGTTGAAACCTTATGAGTTGAATTATTCCCCTCATGATATTGAACTTATAGTAATTATTCATGCTTTGTAATTTTGGAGTCATTATTTGTTATGAAAACCATTTAAGCTCAATATTGATAACTTAGGACTCAAATACATTTTCACCTAACCAAATTTGAATGCTTATCAGAAGTGTTGGTTAGAGTTTCTATCTAACTATTACTTTCATATCAATTACATCAAAGGTAAAGAGAATAAATTATTTGATGCCTTGAGTCATATAAGGTACATATTAGTTGTGTCTACTATCAGGAGAACTTTTAGGAATCATGTGATTGATTTCTCACTAGGAGATGAATTTTATGATCAAGTTATAAAAACATTGTTTGATAATGCTCAAAATCCTCAGTATAAAGGATTTTGTTTTTAGAGTGATGGTATTTTACATTATAATAGAAAGATGTATATGCTAGATCAATAGAATCTACAAAGCATAGTGTTTAATTAATTTCATAATGCCCCATATTTATGACATCTAGGAGTAACCAGGATCATGTTTGAGATTAGGCCTCTATGTTTCTATAAGGGAATCAAGAAATATGTGGCAAAATATGTGTCACATTGTCTAGTATGTCAGCAAGTGAAAGTTGAGCATGTGCACCTAGTTAGATTATTATATCCCCATGATATACTAGAGTGGAAGTGGAAGGTGATCAGTATGGTCTTTTTCCAAGTTTTACCAATGTCACAGAGCATGCATGATATGATCTTGGTATTTGTTTATAAACTAACCAAGGTGGCTCATTTTATACTAGGGAATTTGATAGATGGTACACCTATCCTTAAAAATAAGTTCATAAGGGAAGTGTATAGGTTACATGGATTTACATAAAAGATCATTTTCGATCATGATCTAAAGATGACTTATAGTTTTCAGGTAACTCTAAACTCAGCTTTATGTATGCAACTAAATTTTAGCACTACATACCACCCAGAGATTGATGGTCAGAATGAGCAAGTTAATCACATGTTAGATGATATTCTTTGTATAATTTACATAGATCAATAATAAAAATGGGAAGATTATTTTCCATTATTTGATTTTTCATACAATAACTCATACCAATCATTTTTAAAGATGGCACCATTTAAGGTACTATACAAAATAAGGTGCAGGACACCAGTCAGTTGGGATAGGCTAGAGGATAGGGTAGTCTTTGGGTCTGAGATGCTTTTAGAAATTGAAAACAAGTTAGATTAATTAGGAAAATAATGGCCATGGCCAATGATAAATAGAAGAGTTATGTTGATCTAAAGAGGATAAATATGTGGTTTTCTATAAGTGATAAAGTATTTTTATCGGTTAAGCCATAGAAGAGCATGATTAAATTTGGGAAGTCAACAAAACTATCACCAAGATTTGTGAGACCCTTTGAGTTTTTAGAAGTGGTCAATACTATAACATATAGGCTTGTTTTTCCACTAGCCCTAGCTCTATGACATAATTTTTTCCACATGTTTTATCTTAAAAAGTATATAGCTAATCCTTTATATGTACTAGATTGAAATTCTTTGTAGGTTATGGATCCTAAGGTGGTCATGATAAGACCAATCAGATTAATTGGCATTCACAAACTTCATTTGTGTAATAGAGAAGTTTCATAGTGCAAGGTATTATGGGACTAATATTCTGAGTATAGTGATACTTGGGAGGACTATAATGAGTTTTACAAGCTATTTACACATTTATTTGCTTGATTTGATACTAGATGTTATGTTTTTATTTTGTTAAACTCTATTTGTTATTTAGAACTATTGTTTGAATAAGTGTCATCAGGAAGATGACCAATTTTAAAGGGGTGGGTGGAGGAATATGTTACATCCTAATTTCACCCTAAGTATTATAACCTTTAAATCTATAGATTATTATGGTTATTATTTGATTATTATTATTATTATTTTAATTTGAGCTTTATGACATATACTGATTATGGGATAGTTATATGTCAATTAGTTTACATGATGGATTAATTATGTGATGATTTTACTTTCTTATTTTTAATATTATAGATGTATGTTTTTTAGTTATGTATCATTAGTTTTTTTATATATGTGATGACTCAAACTAACTACCTACTTATTGTGAGGTGGATGTAGTATTGATTCTTCCTTCAAAGCATGATAAAGGGAGAGCATCATCAGAGAGGATGGCATAGATGGGATGATTAGGGGATAACATTGGAACTACTAGGAACCCAACACACACCATAGTAGAATAACTTGTTTAACTCTTTGTTTAATTTAGATAGTTTGTTTGTTTTTTAGTGATAATATACTTCTACTATTATCATGTTTCAGTTGATGATTATGATGATCTGATTGTGTGATCTCATGTATTATTATAGTGCATATATTTAATCATATAATATTATTTTAAAATCATGTTGTCAATGTTTAAACTAATCTAGTTGTCTAACATATTGACTGTTTTAAATGATATTATGTAAATATCATTATCTTTATTTGATGTCTTTATGTATTATAAATAGTCAAGACATTAGTATAAATATATTATTAGATAATGACAATGCTAGCATTATTATAACATCTTTATGTGTGATAAAATATTATAATGTTTAGTAGGATTCTATTTGTGGTCAAAATCTAGTTATTTATTTCTCCATAGTCACATTGTTATTCAAAATGATAATGTTGTTAACCTTTTGAGTTAATACCAATACTTACATTGTTATCCCATGAAATTAACCTTAGCTAGAGGATTGAAATGCAAGTGGAATTAGTATTATGTTATAAATGGAATTATTAATTGATTTATTTTATCTTTTAAAGAGATAATTACCTATTATATTTAATTTAAGTGAATTTAACTATCATAATAACACTAACTTAAGGCTAAGTCTAATACATGGATTACGTTGAGAATAAAAGGTATAAAATTATCATTTAATAATAACTTAAGTGGAATTACTTTGTGAGAAATTGGGACTTGAAAGCAAAAGGTCAACATGCATGATTTATGAAAATAAAGGAAGCTAAAGTTAAGTTGGGGGGATTCGTTTTAAACTAAAATGGTAAAGTGGTAGATTTATGCATGGAAATTGAATTTTTAAGATTGAGATTATATTAAAAGAATATGAGAATATGGCAAGAGTACAATATGATACAATAAGGAATAAGGAGGCAAGAAGAGATATAGAACAAAAAGGAAAAATCCATTTAAGCAGAAGGAGAGTGACCTTCGAGGAAATTTACTAGTAGGTAGTGTAGTTTCATTCATGTTGTTTATAACATAGAAAATACTATGTATATAAGTCATTAAAAGTTAGATAGGTTGATTATTGTATGGACCTACAAGAATTGACTGTGTGTGTTTAATATGACTTCTTTTATTTTTTTAAGAGGGTTAAAAATAGTTTATATATATAGGGGTATATATATGTATATTGGATATATAAACATACCCATGTATGAGAATAGTTATATTCAATTTGTATAATGTTTATGTGGGAAATTGATTCAAGTTTTTTATGTTTGAGATCCTATAATTGGTTAAAGAAGATTATTATTGTATATGGTTTCTACTTGTGTCATCTACATACCTTTTATACCATAACAAATCAACTAAGATAAACTAGTGGTTCAAAAAATAGGTAAATACTTAGGAGGTGAACATGTCATTTGACTATGTCAAGCTATGACTATGTATAATACCTTTAAAAATAATTATTTTTTGATCAATCATAGACCTTTTGAAGGTAATAAATTTATGTAGTTGATTTTGTATAAGATATAAATATAAGGTATACTTTAATGGTTGGCTATGCATGTGTTATTTCTTATGAAATAATTATCTTGGTTGTGTAGTTGATTTACTAATTATAAGTTTGGATATGCATTTAAAGTATTTTTATTTTGGGTTTTTGGTAATATAATATAGACTATGTAAATATATATATATATATATATATATATATATATATATATATACAAACTCATTTTCTACATACTTTATTACCATAACTAGTCGATGGCATCAAATTAGAATATGTACATGTGTTATGTATTTGAGGTATACATTTTAGAATGACTTTACATGCGTATTATTAGTCAATGATGAATTATAGTAGTTATGAAATGATTTAGTATTCCTTGTGATAGGTTTTACATGAGTTTTCACTTTAAAACAAGTCATGAACATTCAGTGGAGTTAATTACTTATGAAGTGAATATTAAAATTTTATTGTAAACAGTGTATATATATAATGATTATGTTAGATTGAGTTTTAAACATTTAATATAGTATACATTGATTGTTTTTTTTGTATATAAACTTGTAAAGGGTTTTTTATAAAATAAATGAGATATAGTATAGATAAATGAATAAACCTTGTAGTAAATATGGGAACTAGTATGTTAACAATATCTGAATGCAACTTATTATGTGAAGCTGAACATTACCTTTTGGATTGGTTTTTAAGGATACTTGGTTTATTTTAAAATGTTAGCTAGGGTTTTGTATTTGTTAGTGCATGCCTCCTTGAATTTGTTCATAATTGGATTGTTTTTATTTGAGAAATATGTATAATAAATAAATTATGATGGCATGTGTATTTTAGGATATAAATTAATGTTATAAGTTAAATAAATAATATTTGATTTGCTTTTTTAGATGTAGTAACTTGTAGTCTATAGTATGGTTTATACCTAGATGATATGTCCTAACGAGGATTGTTCATGTTATGGTTATTATTTATGTATTAAATAAATAAGTTTTAGATTCATTTCATAGAATTTGATGGATTAAATTGTCTGTATATGATTACTTTCATACTTAGCATGTTTTATGTCTGCTAATAGAAATAATCTGATTGAATTTATTTGTTGTGTTTTTCTTAACCAAACCTCACCTCACATTTATAGCACTAAATAAGCAGTGAGATGGACTTCATTAGCTTAGTTAGTGACATCAGTGTAAGGTGAAGTTAATATGATCAAGTGGTGTGTATGAAATTGATTGATCCTAGAGATCAATAGCTATTTGAAAACTTTATCCAAAGTAATGTTAGATATACATTGTCATTTCATATGTTCAATTTATGTGTTTGTGAAATATCATGTTATAATGCATTTTCTTTTTGGTACACATCATGTAGTAGAAATATTATAGAACATATGATCTAGAATGTCTCTTTGGATTCATGCACCATCACTATCTACCCATCCATGAAGGGAGGTCCATTCCCTAATGGGGTATTATGTAGGGGATCAATGTTCCATGGTTGGTGTGTAAAAGCACTTGGATGATCTTCTCCCTCCCCACTGCAATACTTACTTGGAGACTACACTTGATATTATTAGATATGCATAAGTTAGTCTGATATTTCAAACTTCATAGAGTATAGTATCTATTTATCGTATTCAAGAAAAATTCTTAATGGAAATATAATTTTATTATTTTTTATACTTCAATAGTAGTAGTTATATTTTTGTACCAACCAAGGCTAGGTTTTAAAGTGATTTATTTCCTTACAGTTATGATATGTACATAAAATGCTAGTGATTGGAACTGTTATTGTGTTAAGTTTGAGATTGTCTAATATGATTTGGAAGTATGTTAAAAATAATTAATTAGATTCTCATGGTGTAATCTAATTAAATAATAAATGTTGACTAATTATTTTTAAAAAAATTACTACATTATTCTAGATAATCCTTGAGGGGTTCCTACAATTAATAAAAAATAGATAAATAGTATCCTTAATGTATTCAATTGAGATTACTAAAAATAGTAAAGTATAGTTATTGGTATGTATTGCATTAAATTATAAATTATGATACTTAGTTGGTTTATTATGCACATGCATGTCTAAGTAGGAACAAGCTAAAAATGGGCTAGAAGATTATATTAGAATAGTCACCAGTTTCTAGAAACATCTTTTTTATGGCATTGGAAGCTTACATCATATTTGGATAGTTGCATAAATGAAATTATCTAACTTTCATGGAGGTGTCCTATATGAAATATTTATTGGATATATATTAGACCAATTAGAGCCTTCTCAGTTTTATATCACCTTTCTTCTAATGTCTTCATATCATGTGCATATGTTGTTTCTCTTTATCCAATAATCAAACCCTAGATTTTTACCATTAGAATGACTTTGGTAAAAATAAGTTAGTAAGATCATGGTGTCAAAATGATCCAAAATACCCATATTATAATGGGCATTGCCTACATATCCACTACTCCAAAGAGGGCCTAATGTTGATGTAGGTCTCCCTATGCATTGGCTTGTGTGAGTACAAGGGTGAAATGTGTGGTAAGAAAAGACATGTTATGACCTAGATTTTAAAATAGAAAATATGGCTTATGGGATGAAATTTTGATGATTCATATATGTATAAATACTAATTGACTGGTATGGAAATAGGGATAAAAAGGGTAGATTTTAACACTTGAATGATTGATTAAATGCTTCTTGATATATTTCCTTGTGAGTTATGTGTTTTCTAGGTGTTGAATTAATAAGGGTTGATATTACACACACACACACACACACACACACACACATGAATACCTTTTAGAAATATCTCACATTAAATAACCTATGAAATTATTTTAGATACATTTATTTTTCAAATTTATTTTTGGCACTAGACACTTTGTAGGACAATGGGTAGTTGTGTTGATGCATGTGTCTAACTGGGACATAAGTGTCTGAGGAGATAAAAAATAAGTACATGTCCAAAACTAGAAGTGAAGGATAATAATCAGGTTTAGATATTTTTTCATGGTATACAAGTATTGGGTCATCAAAATAATAATGGTTAGACTAACACATAATCAATTTGACATAAATAAATAGTGAACATGAGTCGTTTGGCAGTGGGAAGGTCTAGAATTGAAAGTTATAACCATGATAGGTATTTTCCAAGTGTACAAGATTGAAGTACTATATAAATAATATTTTATTATCTACACCCCCCCCATTTAATATATTAATTAAATTTATAGTTTAAAGGAAATAAATGTGTACTTGGGTGTATACAACACACCTTGTCTTTGTGTGAGCCCACCTTGAGTGATTTGATGGTGATTGGCCTATAACTAAGAACATGTTACAATACATAATTAGTGTATGAAATATAAAATATGACATATGAAATTGAAATAATTTTAAATTCTTTAAAGTAAGAATAGCAAGGTTAGGAGTACACATGTGTGTTGATGGAACCATCTTTCTTTTTAAAAAATTATTTTGAAAGGATGCCTCATTATGAAGCATTGATGTTGGGATTAAGATAAATTTAAACCTGAAAGTGAAAATATTCAAGGATAATATTACCCTAATATTTATGTAAGGGTGAGTTGAAACACAACCATTGTTCTTATTTCATCTCAATCATGAAACCCAAATATGTACATAGCAAGGTGAGTGTGAGAGATTTAATCAGCTCACACTATATATATGACGATGGTGGATGTTTTGATCAAATCCAACCTATAATTATGGTGAATCTATATGATTTAATAAAATATAACTTATAATTTTAATAAGATTAAATGATTTAATCAACTTAACCTTCTAAATAAACCAACTACTATAGTAGATTAGCTAAATAATAATCCATAACAATCCATAATAGTATTTAAATTTTGGAAAATGATTTTTTTTTATAATTTTAGGTGCCCCTTTCATGGCATATGCACCTCATATATGTCTCAAGATTAAATATGGGTATAATAATTAGTACCAATGTATATAATTCTACTATAAATATGGATCTAAATTATATAACTTTAAAATATAGTGAATTTGTAATTAGTGTAAGTGTGGAGAACATATTTCCATGGCATTCCCATACTAAATTTGAAGAATATAATAATTGGTGTAAATATGGAGGACATACCTTTTTTACATGCCATAACTATAATTTTAAATTATGAAAATGTGTAAGTCATGTCTCTATGGCATGCCCCCACTGATATGCCCCCCTTTTAAGGTGATGGGAAGTAGAATATGGTAGTATCCTTACCTCAAAATGGTAATATAATTATATAAATAGTGTATGGATCATGTATCATTTATGAATAACATTTATATGTAGATATAACATTGAAGCATGAAGTATATGATCACATAAAGTTATAAGATGCATGATATAGATCATGTTATTGTCTAGAGAGTAATAGTACAGTCTCAATTAGCAATAAATCACCCATGAAAGGGCACTCAAAAGAAAAGAAAAAGGAAATGGTCCAAGGAGACCTCATATAAGGGGCATGTTTAAATGCCACAAAATCTAAGGGACATGACTTAGATTCAAATGTCCAAAAAATCCTATAATAACATATTTAAATGTCCATACAATAAATAATGAAATATGTAAATGTCTAAATAGGAAAACAAAAGAATGAGGGAAATAATCAATGGAGCATATTCAAATACTTAAACATGCAATACAATTAAATAAAATAGAGATCAAAGAACACAATCAAATAAGTGCATAAATGAAAGCATGGAATATATATAACCAACATGAGCATGGCTTACTAGTTCTTAAAAATATGTGTTTGGAAAAAATATTAAGTACAAAACACATCAAGTACATTGAAAAATTTATAAGCATGGTTATATGCATGTGTAAATATATAATCTCAAACATGATAATATAAAGTTATCATATAATAATATAATGTGGATGTATCATGATCAAAGAAGTAGATGCCCTCAACATACTTATGACATGAGTAGAGGGAAGGTCTAACATTTGTATGTATATATATCATGTATCTGGATATGTTTGTATCACACTCAAATGGAGTGTGAAACATATGTGTATATAATAAAGAATGATATTTTTTCTAATAACATGGATAAAACAACATATGTATAATAAATATTACAACTAGGGACATGCTAAATATTTTTAATTTCCTAAATGTTTTTATATTTTTGGAATTTTCGATTTTTTGATTTTTTTTTAAATTTTAAGATTTTTGAAGCTTAATTGGAATGAAAGGATATGAATCCTCCCACATAGAATATATAATACTATCAAGTGGACCTTTTTTATCCTTTGCATGCCTCCATGCTTTATGATCTATCATTACCAATGTTTCAATGTGTTTTGGTAAGTTAGTTACATTAGTTATTACCATGGGGTTATCATCATATCCATCATATGACACATAAATTTATCTATTTAGAATTGAAAGATGAGGTACATATGTACACTATATACTATTGCATTCATATCAAGAAATAATACTAGCCAAAATGAAGGGTGAAGTTTGGTTTCAGATTTATTACCCATACAAGGGAATAAATGACTTTTGGTCTACATGTTATAGGTAGTAAAATGTACCCAAGATATTCTAAAATTATAGGAATCTATTTTATCTCAAAAATGACACATTATAAATTTTGTCCCAATTGTTTGTATCAATCACAATATTTGTATAACAAACCCTATCAACATTTTTGATAATGGTTAGAGTTTCATGCCTTGATCACTTTGAATATGGATTTAGTTTGGAAATATTGGAATCATTCAATAATTTTTGTTTCTCAAGAATAATATGTATACATTCCTCACCTTTTTATTTATAAATATGGTTTTTCAATGCTTACATTTATTATTATTAAGTTCAATGATTCAAGAATAATCACAATATAGTGATCCCTCTTTAGAAATAAGTTTACTTCCCAATCTATATCTATTAGGAGGTAAAGATATCATATGATGCTAAAATAGCATAGGAATAATTAAATCTATAAAATCCTAGTTTTTTAATATCTGTAAACCTATTGTGGAGGTTATTGATAGGATATCACATTGTTCACATGGCATATTTACATTGGTCCATTATAAGGTTATATTAATGTTTTTAGGTAAGAGGGATGGATTTAATAACAAGCATTCAAATGCTCATCTATTATTTTTATCTTAACTTTATCATGATTTTTATATAAATATTTTATATGTGGATTTAGCTTATATTTACCATGACCTATAGATGTGAAAAGGTTATGAAAAAGAGATTCAAATGGATCTAAGTTTATTTTTTGTAAGTGTTCATCTATCATATCATGGGATATATCAACATCATTATCATACACATAGTAACTTATCCATATTGTTGTTTAGTATTTACTAATAAAGGAAGTTCAAATGTTTGAGTTTTTTGTAGTTTTGGTTCTACTAGTTCCTTTGATAATGATTCTTGCTCTTGATGTTCATCTATGTGCACTAGTGATTTATTTTTTACATGAGGTGAACAAGTCATTGTGATTGAATCACCCATTTCATAGGTTTTTATATTATCAATTATAATGTATTTTTTAAGTGGTACTACTTGAGGTATCTTGTTTTTATTAGAATGTATCATTTTGAATATTTTGAAGGGTTCATCATCAACAAGCATTGTGAATAAGGTCCCATATTATATAAATTTAACACATCAATGTAATCTAAATGGGATAGATTTCTTTTATGTATCCATGGTCTAAATAAAATTAATTTATAATACAATTACTAAGACATTACTTACAATATAGTTGGAACTATTTTTGTCACCAATGTCACATCTAATGTGATTTGGCCAACTAGAAGACCACATGAATGATCAAATTCTTTGATATGAATATATATATTTTTTAATAATATTGGTGCTACTACCCATAGTGGTTAAGATTTTTTTTCCATAAATGTTTAGGCCTAAATCATTATCTACTAACACCCTTTGATTACCTTGTTATGCATACTTATGTGAACAAAGGCAAAATTTGGTGAATGATATATTTTGATGGTAAATGTTTTGGATTAAACATAATAGTATTTACATTTTTTAAATATATTACATAATATATACAAAATAAGTTGGTTCAATATCACTTAGTACTTAGGTTTCACTTAATGCTTCATATAAACTATCATTATAATTAGTAGATTACCTTAGGAGTTCAAGGATTAAAATTTTAGGATGTGTATTGTTCAATTGGTCAATAATATCATATCATTTTGATTTTATAACAATTTTAGGATTAAGAGGAACCTATTTTATATTAATATGTGGTGGGATAGGCTAGGAACCCTTACCTTTTCAAGAAATGATGGCATGAACTACATAATCTATTATAATCTATGGGTAAATAATGGGTGTGATATGGTATTTTTCACTTGAATAGGATCTATGTGTAATAAAGATTTGGGAACATGTGTGTTGGCATCTTGATACTATATCTATAATATTTAAAAAGTATTTGTAGAAATAAACTCAATTCTTATCCTTTCTTAATTTCTTCTTTTTAAATTTAGACATGTATGCAACATATAAAATAAGAGTTACTATTAAATATTGTAAAATTAAATAAATTATATATACATCCATGATTAATTCATTTAAAATAAAATAAAAAAATCTTTTTAAAATATTTTTAATTTAGAAATTATAAATTAGAGAAAAAATAGGAAACCCTATCTCTACTAGGATTTGGATACCAAAGGCTAGGTTCACCAATTGTTTAATAATAAATTTAGATGATGGGGTATATAGGGTTAAGAATATTAGATCAAATTTTTCAAAAATTTGGTTAAATATTCTTATAATTAGGCTAATTAATTAAAAAAATCAAACAAATAATCTTTTGAATTTATATAATAGAGATTAATAAAACTAGTAAAGTACATCTATTGATAGATATTACATTGAATTAGAAATAATGATACTTATTTGGTTTAATTATACATGATGTTTGAGTAGGACCATGTTGGAATTGGATTATAATATTATCCTAGAATAATTTTAAGTTGATATAAATATTATTTTTGTATACATAGATGCTTACATCTAATCTAGATAGTCGTATTGATGCAGGTGTCTAACTCTACCACATGTGTCCTATTGATTCGATCTAGATTTGACCAACTAGATACTTATGGGTATTTTTTAACCTTTATTTTTATCTCTTCATATCATATTCATAGGTCATTTATATTTCTCCAATGATCAAACCCTATATCTTCACCCTTAGAGTGACTATGAGAAAAATGGGTTAGTGGGTTCATAGTGTCAGGTTAACCCCAAAGACCCATCTATCAATGGCCACTTCCTACATAGCCACTAATTTTAATAGGTCCTTATAATTATTTAGTTATCCCCTATTTGTTGTCTTGTGTGTACATAAGGGTGTAATGTGTGAGAAGTAAAGACATATAATGACCTAGATTGTAACTTGGAAAATATGTCTCATGGCTTTCTCTTTGAATGATTTCGACCTATAGAAATACTGCTCATATGAATGGTTTGTAAATATGTAAAAATATGTCATATTTTATAACTTTAATGCTCAATTTAATGCTTTTTGGTATATTGTCTTGTTTATTTTATGTGTTTATCAGGTGTTCAATGAATGAGGGTTGATCTTGTATATATACCAATACATTTTGGAAATATATCACATTAAATAACTTATTCTGGACTTTTAGATACATTTATTTTTTTTATTGGATGAATTTTGAGCACTATACACTTTTTATGAAATGGATAGTTTCATTGATGTATGTGTCTTCTTAAGACACAAGTGTCTGTGGAACTAGAAAATGGGCATATGTCCAAAAAATTTAATAAAGGATAATAATTAGGTTTATATATATTTTTAATGTAAAGAAGGAACAATTCATTATAATAATAAATTTCAAACTAAGATATAATAAAAATAACATAAAGAGATAATTAATGTGATCCTTTTGGTGATAGGAAGGTCTAAAACTAAAAGGTACAACCATGATATGTATTTTCCAATTGTATAAGACTGAGGTACTATATAGATAATATTTTAGTATCTAAAATTAGATAATAAAAATTCCATGAATAAAAAATCATAAATTATGGGTTTTGAGAGATATATCCTCAAAATATAATCCCTATAGGGATTCATACCATTTTTTCAGGAATTATACATTGTTAGAATAAATGAAATCCTAAATTTGAAATGACTGTCAATTTTTAAGATCTACCACATACTCATCCTTCATAATACTGTGAATAGGGGCTATGAGAGTGAGTTGGAGATTCTCAGGAAGGATTGTGTGAGAATTTATATGCTTCTATATGGGAAAAATATGTGGAAGGAGAGGAAAAGAATCAGGGGAAATATATGAATAAAATTGAGGACTGGACAACACATTAACATCATGGGAGTGTTATATAATCTAAATTCACTTTGAAATAACTCATTTTCATGTTGAGTTCTTGGTGGAGACTCTCTAAAAAGTTAAACATTTTGAAATGAAATATAAGGCGCAATACTATAAAATGACTTAATACTAATAATAATGTTCTAATTATAAATACCCTTATTATGGTTATTTTTTCATTCCAAAATATCTTTCCACCCATACTTATTAGTATTACTATGGTTATAAAAAGTGGGTTTGGGGGTTGTCCTATTTAGAGGAAAGTATAGTTGTAAATATTTTATCTTGTGGTATGTGGCTTAACAATAGAAGAAAGAGTTTTTTAGATTAATAAATAGGACCCATTAGGAATGGTGAGATTCAAAAACTTGTATCTCAACAAATTATTTGAGGAATTTATACAAATATAATTTGACATAAACACCTTTTTGGGTCTGATATAAATAAAATATTACAGGATCATGACAAACAACATGCCTAATGGAATTCATGATTTGATTTATGAAATGCCAATAAGGCAGAGGAAACCCATAAAAATATATAACAGATGAAGAATTTCATATCAATATGCTCCAAGAAAAAAAACTTGGGTCCAAGGTGAAAGTACCATTAATGAATTACAAATATGCCGAGTGTTGGATTCATTCATTATCACACCTGCATATGTAGGGTTTATGAAATGCAACAAGAAGTTATTGGTCATGTTTTAGATGCTCCTAAGTTAATGACATGGGAATTATGGGATTTTTTTACCCAATTTTAATCATGAATTTAGATGGTATACAACCCACAAAATACCTTATTAATAAAAACTAATCCAACTATTGATAAACATAATCAAATCTAGACATAGGAAATATAGCATCAGATTGGGAATTAGTACCTCATGGTACACATTGGGGATAAATTTCCTTATTTTATTGAGTATGGCTGCCATATATTATAATTATACCTTTATTAATCATGGCTTCAACATCTTGAAGTGATGGAGAGGATGACATTCAATAGGCTTAACTCCCTCTAAGGCAAGGCTCCCTAAGGGACCTTAAATGTGACTTTTATGTAGGATATATAAATTACCATAATATGAAGGATACATCTAGAGAAAATATAGAATGATAAACCATAATATATAAAAATATAAACTTTTTATTCATTTCTGTTTAATTTTATTATTTTGAAATTTTGATCAGTACAACTTTTGAAGAAGTATTTATTTGGATAACTTTGCATGAATAGAGCCAAGAAGGTTGAAAACATATAAAGGTTAGAATCATAGTTATTATAACTTATTGAAAACTTATAAAGTGTCGTATGTTGTAATAATACTTAATTAAAAACCTAAAATATCATCTATGTAGTCCATAAGAGTGGAATTTACTAGAAATTACACTTCTAAAATTATGACTAGAACTTCTAATCAATGTAGAAAGGAAAAATCTAGGATAGATCACCCAATTATACCATAAATGCATGCACAACACAAATTTGAAAATTTATTTTGTATTAGGATGAGTTTATTATTTAATTATAAGAAAGTGTTAGTAGGGGACTATAATTAGTAAATGACAAGTATGTTTTTATAGGTCTAGATGCAATATATCTCTATTATATAACTGATATTGTAAATGGATATGGAAAATGAAAGGTTGAATGTCTCTTATGAATAATAAAATAATAGCCAAGAATATTTAGATTCATTAATAATATATAAGTATTATATAGCTTTCACTATGAAATAAATAGTTAAGTTGTTCATAGCTATTGTTGGAAGTGATTGTATTAATTTGCATGTAATATATCAAATATATATCTAGCCTTAAAACTTTTTTAAAATTTATGAAGCTATTTCACAAAAAAAATGTGTTTTTATTTAAAGATACTTATATGTTTCTATGGTGTCTTATCTTAGCTCTATTTGCAATAATAAAGGAATATGTGCAATGCATGTTTACAATTCCAAATCAAATTAATATTTAAAAGGTATCAATTCAATGGTTGGTATCATGAAAATATTGAAGTGACAAATATAAATTAAAATAATGAGCATGTCTTAAGGAGTATTTACAATGACCAGTTCTAATAATAACTAATATATCCAATTATTTCTCTAAGGCTAGAAAATAATTTATTTACAAAAAATAAAGATAATACAATTGGTTTATGCATTGAATATAAAAAATTGAGTAAATAAATGGTAATGAATAGATATTTAAAATCTCACATTGATAATATTTATAATAAAATACATGGGTAATAAATATTCTCAATGATTTATATGATTTCATGATATCATCAAATTAGAAGTCATGAATAAGATGTACCTATGAAAATTTTATAAATTGTTATGGGAATTATGAATTCACTATGTTTTATTTGAACTCATTAATGCACTCACAACATTAATTTATTTGATGAATAATTTAGTAAAATATTAATTTATCTAGTTTTTACTAATATTTCTTGAATTTTAGATAACAAAATATGATTTGTGTAGTACTTCAGTCTTGTACACTTAGAAAATATGCATCATGGTTGTACCTTACAATTATAAACCTACTCGCTGCCAAAAGGCTTGCATTCACTATCTCTTTGTTCCTATATTTATTATATTTTATCCTAACCACTATTATTTTGATGAACATGCCTTCTATATTATGAAAAAATCTTTAATATTAATTGCTATTATCCTTTATTGTCAGTTTTAGACTTGTACCTATTTTCTAGCTTCCTCAACACTTACATCCCAGACAAGCACTCATGTCGATGCAAGTTTCCAATTTTCCTAAAAATTATCTAGTGTCAAAAATTAATCCAATTTGTAAATAAAACATATCCTAAATGTTGGCTTAAGTGAGAGATATTTTCAAAATGGATTGGTATATATAAAAGATCAATCCTCATTCACTCCTCACCTATAAAAATAATATGAAATCAAAAGGCAACATACCTATTATCACTCTAAATTATAACCCTGAGGAAGTTGTTCAAGCCTCCTCACTTAGGTGATAGTATGGAGACATTTCTAGGTTGTGGATGGCCTAATCAATGAGGTGAATCTCTAGATGTGGCTATATCATCTGATGTTCTCACCTAAAACTATTACTAAACCTATTGCTTGTTGAGAAAATGGATAAATATAACTAAAAATAACCTATCTAAGGAGGTGATGGACAAAATTTGTTAACCACTACCACACATTTGAAGATTTACAATGAAAATAGAGATTACCTACTCATACACTACTACTAATCTTCTCCTCTTACATTAATATCTCAATATGAAGGTTGTAAATGATGATTAGGCTAAGAGGAATTATTTTCAAGAGGTATAAAGACACTAATGGAATATTGCCTCACTTGACCTTCACAATACTACTTAAACATTCCATATGACCTATAAAAGTGAGTTCAAACTACATATAGGTGGAAGAATGATATAACATGTCAATGAGAACTGAATTAAAACTAGACTAGATCAATCATTAACATATAAACACTATAAGATAGTCATAAGATAAGGTAAAACTAGCTTACCTATTATTTCAAAGTCTTACAAAAGAGTAGTACTTCAACATACTTAAGTGGAGGATCCTTACAATGCCAAAATTAGGCACACATATAGGAGAAAGAAGAAGAGAGAGATAAGAGAGGTGTCAAGGGTCAATGATGGATGCCAAGAACTCATAAAACAAGTTACAAACAAGAAAACCTACCAAAGGATAGTTAAAAATTCTCTCATCAATATGTGTGAACTTGGTCTTATCCTCTTCTTCATTAATGTGGTGTATAATAACTCTTGACCTTCTTGTATGACTCATCAACTTCATTTGAAACTATCTTCTTGGTTTAGGATGAGTTACAAGTATATGTTTTAACACATGAAACTCTTGATCATACTTCTTGGAATCTTCTCATGCAATCTTTGGCCACCTAAATTCCTCTCTCATATTTTTGATGATGAGCACCTAGACTCAAGCTTCTTCAAACTGACAAGAATCTACATTTCATTTAAAGGCTTTTATGATTCAAAAGGAGACCATAATGACAAGTTTATCTCTGTATCTAATGCCTAGTCATTTTCTTGAAATACTTTCATAAAAATTTGACCAATTCATAATAATCCTATATGGGATCATTACACTTATATTAAATCTCAAAACAATCTTCATAATTGATACACATGTGCATTAGTTCTGTTAGGAGTTATTTATGACATTAGCTTCTAGGGGCTTATGTCAATCAGTGAAACATATTCATCTCGGCCTATCTTAGTGGCATTGGTAGATTGTTTTTTAATTTAAGGATCATTAAAGGGTTTGAATAATTCCATATAACCTCTTCCCATACTTAAGGGCTTTCTTCATTGGTCTATACACTTTCACATACTCGAAACCCTTACATTAGGCTTGTAACAACCTTTTCATGCCATTTCTATGCCTTATACTCCCCACACTACCATAAAATGGATCATTAATTTTCCCATTATACCTGAATAATCCATATAGGTCATCTCAAGTCCAAACCATTGTGTTTTAGGTCATTTTAAGAGTTTCAAAACATAGTCATTGGGTCTTTAGTAGGGTTTTCAGAGGTTTTAGAATAATTTTCATTAACAATGTTTATTAAATATGAGGCCCTCAATTATCTAAATAATGACATAGATTTTAAGTGAATAATAATTAATAACACCTAATAATACTATTTTTTCCTATGTAAAACATCTTTCAAGTTATGAGCAAGATACTATGTATTATTGAGCTCCCAAAGGTGTTTTAGGCAGGTTTTGAGTGATTAGTCTTCTTAATGATTGTTCATATTATATAGGGACATCATACACTAACCAATGTCATGATTTTATATTATGTGATCTTCCTTAACACCTATAATATCCATTATTTCCCATGCATATCCTCAAGTGAGTTATGAGCTTCAAAAGGTGGCCTCTCAGGGATTGAAAGACTATGTGAATACATGCAGATAGAGACTTTGAGCATACATGTCAATAAACATTTTTATTTTCTTTTAAATACCTATAAAATGTCTAAAAAATACCTTATTAATATTTATAATCCTATTTAAATCAATTTTTCTCTTCAATAGGTCTAAAACCTATTTTGACCTAGAATAAGGTTTATAGGTAGATTTCTTATTTTGCCCCTAAAAGCCTATTTTTTTAAGTTTTCATCACTCTCCAAGGGTTATAATAATTTTATAAACCTATATCAGGGTCTCATACACCTTTTTTGTCCATGAAAAACCTAAATTAAATTCAAACATTTCATGTTCCCTCAATTCTTGGAGGTAGACTTAAAGTTCTTAATAGGCTTGTAGGTGCATTATTTAGGTCTCTTGATTCTTACACTGGGTTTTGTTTTCTTTATGCATATTTGGATATTAATCGAAATTTTAGTTTAAATATATTATCCATGTCTCACAAATCTCATAACTTGCACCCAAATCCAAAAATGTTTATGTCCATGCTTGCTAGTAGGAAAACTTGTAGGTCTTCATTAAACCTAATACCTTGATCAACTAATGTTTATTAATAGTTATTTTGATTTATTTTATTCTTATCTATGTCAAGTTTAAACATATATTTCACTCCTTAAATTCCATTTAATTACTAAACCCTCAAACCTTTTGATCAATTCAAAAAGAACACCCTTATTCTCTAATTGTCCACACAGACTTGTAGGTCTTCATATAGGCCTATTGAGTCTCTTTCTTGTATATTCTTGTCTTGATAGACTATGAAAATAGTAATGTAAAATTTATCAAAAAAATTATATATATTATTGTCCCTAAATATGTTAAAAACATCTCAACTCAACCTGGAAGACTTATTGAAAGCCTTTCATAGGTCTATATAGTCAAATTGGCAAGAAGTTGAAGGGAGTTGTAGCTGGTCATTTATTATGATTGAGTGAACTCTTCCATATGAATATTATTATAATTTAAAAAATAAAAAACCATTTATTACCTTATACCAATAATATCTTAACCCTATAGGAGTCTTAATATCTCAACTTACCTCACCATCTACATGTTTTCCTCACAATCCTAAAGGTAGGACTGTAGGTGTACATTTTAAGCATGAAGCCTACCTTATTAGAGTGAAAATTGTAAAAATGTGGGTTTTTATTGGAATTAGATAAAAATTAATAACCATTTATGTTTCATTAATATCCATTCAAATGATAAAACACACAACATTTTTTTTTGACCTCCTTTCCTTGCATTAGTAGGCTGAACATAGTCACCTTGTGTGCATATTAGTATTGGCCTCTTTACCTTTTGGTCCCTAATGGTGTTTTGATAAGGTATGAAGATAATTTATGAATTAAAATAAATTATGAATAACTTGTTTCCACTTATATTATTCACATATAATTCTCAAAAAATAATAACTCTTCCCTTTCTCTTCATTCATACACCTGCAACCTAGAAAGAGTAAGATTCTTGTGAAGGGTTTTAGGCCTTATAGAAATTTGTGAGTTATTAAGTGACCTTGTAGATGTGTGTGTGTGTGTGTGTGTGTGTGTGTGTGTGTGTGTGTGTGTGTGTGTGTGTGTGAGAGAGAGAGAGAGAGAGAGAGAGAGTGTGTGTGTGTGTGTGTGTGTGTGTGTGTGTGTGTGTGTTTATGTGTGCATGCGTGTGTGTGTGTGTGCGTGCGTGTGTGTGCGTGTGTCTGTGTGTGTGCGTGTGTGCGTGTGCGTGTGTGTGTGTGTGTGTGTGTGTGTGTGTGTGTGTGTGTGTGTGTGTGTGTGTGTGTGTGTGTGTGTGTGTGTGTGTGTGTTGTGAGATATTTTACAACATTCTCTTAGCTTCTTGAAACCTTGAACTCATCAAAACCCTATTGCCTCCAACCTGTAACTTGATCAAAATGAATATTTATTATCTTTTGAATGCTCACATGTGTCAAGTGGTGATGTAAGATAGTTTTAAATTAATTTTTAGACCCATTATGTCTCACCCAAATTTCCATTTTTATTATATAACCTTCCAACACATTTAGACAAGCACAAATCATGTATGTGGCATTTTAGAAGGGTTTACAAGCACCTTATGCTCTTAACAATTTTTAATAAAGTATAACCCTTCAAACCCAAAACTAATTCCTAGAATTTAAAGGTAATAATGTATCATATAAAACCCTAACATAATTCAATAAAACTCTCTCTCTCTCTTCTCTGCATACCATCCTCAAAAATGTTGGTCTTATTGAGCCTACAAAGAACTCGATACATAAATGGAATGGGGTTTCTATCTTTTTTGACCTTTAATTCCTTAAAAATCATGAATTTGACTTGGATAAGGTAAGATGATACTTACCACACTTTAAAACCTTTCAAGTGAGCTCTCATTCACTTATAAAGCTCATAAACCTTCTTGAAACTACTTATTTAGTAAAGAATGAAATTGAATAATCCATTATAACTTCCAAAATTAACTTTCTCTGACTATGTCCTACCATTTCCCATGTTAAATATGCCTCTACAAGTGTCCCATGTATGTATAACTCATCATTTTGAATTTGAGCCACTTGACCAGCCTTATAGTGCATTTGTAAGGTATGAAATGATTTTGAAAGGCTTAATACAAACTAATACAAATCAATTAGTCCTAAGATCACATTTAATACTTTGATATTTTACCGTGCCACTCTAAAAAAAATTATTTGGATTGACCTAGACCTAAATAGCTTTTGACAATGAAGTCTTGCTCAAGGCAAAGATAGAAACAATCATGAAACAATAACCCCTAATTATCTTAGCTTCTCCAAATTTATCTTAATATTTCCTAAATCATGTCATCAAAATCTAATGAAATGGATTAATGACAAAAGTATGGGGCTTTGATTCACTCTTTTTTACTAGACCCTATAAAAGACCTTGAAATGACCAAATACACTTGACAGTACATCTTTTTATGATAAAAATTGACCAATAGACCAAGACCAAAACTCTCAAAAGGCTATAAACAAAGTTAAACAAGTCTAAAATCAAAGTTTTGAATTGTACCCATTCATGGTGGCCAATTTTAGCTAATAATACCAAGAAGCAATCAATCAAGAATTCAAGTTAGAAAACCTACCCTATTTATCTCTATTTCTATATCAGCCATAAGAACAATATTCACATAGGTCTCAAGCATTCAAAGAGTAATTCATGAATCATAGTTGCCAAATTAAAATCTAGGTCACTGCATGTATTTAATTATAAAACATTACATCCTTATACACATAAAAAATTCAGGGGATAACTACATAATTCTAAGTCCCTCTTTAATGTATTTTCTATGTAGGTAGTGGCCATTGATAGAGTGGTATTTGGGGTAGCTCAACACTGTGAGCCCAATTACATATTTTTCCCAAAATCACTCCAATAGTGAATAAGCTAGGGTTTTATCATTTGAAAAAGAGTGATAACTTAAGTGTAAAATTTGTATACATAAGAATAAAGGTGATAAAAAAACCCAAAAGGCTCTAGTTGGTCACATATAGGTCTAGTAAATATTCCATACATGACACATGCATAAAAGTTAGACACCTACATTGATGCAACTATCCAAATATAATGAAATAATATGAGGCCATAGAAATAATATTCCTAGAATATAATGAATTTTCTAAGATCATATTCTAGTCTAATTTTAGCCTATTTCAAATAAAATATTCTTGATCATGATAAACCATCAAAGTATCATTTGTTCCTTATTCATTGCAATAATTATCAATAGTTATGCCTTACTATTTTTAATAATATTATTTTTATAAATTTAAAATATTATTTATATGATTTTTATAGTTAATTTGCCTACTTATTAGGTTATTTCACCATCCTTGTGTAAAATCTAATCAAATATGTCCTCACACATCCAAATTTGATAAAACATTCTAGTGAAATTATCTACTATTATTATTTAAACTAAACCCTAAATTGCATTTAGGGTTTCTTCTTATATATAAATTCATTTTTAGACTACTACATTTATTTTCCAAATCTAATTTATTTCATGGTCATAGCTTAATGAATTTTTATTTCTATTTATTCCCTATGTATTGTTCTTCTCCTTTGTGTGGTTGCATTCAAATTTGTATCCTTTCTCAACATGTTTACTTCTAATAGAATCAATAGGAAACCCTATTTTTTAGATCACTTGTTTAATATTTTTGATGACTAATGTATTTCATATCATTTTCTTATGTCATCTAAAAAAAATTCTCAATCCTCATCCTTTTCTTATAACTATGCTAATGATGAAAATGCATGTCTAAATGTATATGTAGATACTAATAATATGCGTTCATATGGTTATGAGTGTGATTATATTCCTATTGAATGCAAATATGAGTAGCCTAGTTCTCCTATCGATTATAAATCCAATGATAAAATTCTTGAAAACTAAAAAGTGATAAACTTTGTTAGTACATCACATAATGATGATACAATAGACATTGAAGAAGTTAGCATTCATGATGTTTAAAATTGAAATTTATCATGCATAAAAAATACATTTCCTCTATTTATAATGATGAACATGTTGAAAATGATGAATGTTTGAATTCTTTCCAAACTATTGACAATGTTGAAATATTGTTTCTTGTTTATATCACTGAAATAAAAATAATGAAAGTACTTCTCTCTCTATACATCTCAATGATACAAATTCATGTACTCTTTCTCTTCCTATTATTTTTATATTGGAAATATGAAAATGATAATAATAGACAAATTAGTGTAGAAGTATGTTCTTATACTATTATTTTGATTCAATATAAATAACAAAAAATCTTTGCCAAAGGTTTACTAATGAAAATAATTTTGAAAGTCAAGTGTAAATAATACAACTCAAGATTCAAATGCTAGTTATTCTATTGTTCCTTTATCATATGACAATATATAAAATAGAAAGTGATATTGCATCTTCTATTCCTATATATTTTGAATACTAAAATGAAATTAAAACTTTCATTTTTTTTCTCTTTGTGATGATGTTTCAAGAAAAATAGAGAATATTCCTCTTTCTCCTTCTTTTACATTTTTTGCTCAAAACTATGTTCTAATTCTAGATGAAAATAATGAAATTACATCTTGTATTTATCTTACATGTAATGATAGTTAAAGTAGTTAATACCTTTCCCATGATATTTGTATCAACGTTTGTGACATCCAAAATAGTATAATGACCTCTCTTAAACCATGATGTAAAATGTATGTTCCTTTGCCTAATGTTTCCAAACCACTTGATAATATTATTTTAGAATGCAGGGATGGTGGTAAAGAGCCTATTATTTGTATGTTTCATATGGATGGTAAATTACAACCTATAAAAACTTATTACACATATTTACCAATCCCTCCTAGTGATATTATATCTATGATGACTACCATAGGAGATATTCAACAATAAATGGTTCCCATTTAATTGCAAATTTCCTCCCATTAGGTTAACTTTAATGATAATATCTTAGTAGACCATCCCCTTACTCAAAATTTATTTGAATATCCTTACCCTTATAATTTTATCATGCGCTTATTTTATACCTTTGATGGTAAAGGAGATCCTAAAAATCATTTCAAACAATATATAATCTTATTTTACTATTGGGAAAAATATGGATGATTATTATAAAAAACTTTCCATAGGAGCTTAACTAAGGAATCTCTTATTTAGTTCTATAGCCTCCCTGATAGTTATATACCAATATTAAAAAAGTTTGAGGATGTATTTTTATTTAATTTTCATTAACACAAAATACCCAAGATACCATTGGAACATTTGAGAAACTTAACTCAAAATGAGGATGGACCTATTCAAGACTATGTTATTCAATTCAAATATGTTTTGTATTCCTTGAACTATACCCCCTTATATTTTGAAGTGCAATTCATAATTAATACAGGTCTTCTTTCTCCACTTAGATAAATAGAATTACATAATCCCTTTACTTATTTTGATACTTTATATTAGGATGTGCATAAATATGCATGTTCCCTAACAAATATGAATATCAAATCACATTTTTGATCACCTAAAGGCAAGCATGGTACAAAAAATTCTTACCACGCAACACAAAACAATAAGAAGGGTCATGAGCCACCTCAAATACCTTATTACAAATCAACAGTGAGACCAAGAAATAAATAGTAAAATTTTTACATAAAGTAAAGGAATTTGCTAACAAAATACCTCCTAAATTTAAAACATATACCTATACTATGAAGAAACTAATTTAGTTTGATCAGATAAGAGATGGACTACATGACATATTTCAAACACTATTGGATAAATAGCTATTACTCTTCCTCTAAATAATTACCATCCACCACAAAAAAATGAAAAGGTGAAAGGACAACCCTTTTAAACTTACCATGGTATTAATGGGAATCAATAAAATGATTATTTTTTTGTAAATAAAAATCTTACACAGCTTGGAGATAGAATATTTATTACATTTAATAAATATAAAACAAGGTCTCTCTCCCCAACTTCTTATATATGTCATTTTAAGAGGGTCAAGTGATACATGATCATCAAGCCAAGAAGCACTATTTTTGAGTTGTTTTCAATAAGGGGTCAAATATGGTCAAATTTTGATGTCAAGATGTTTGATTTACATTATTATGTCCATTTTTGTCTTAGGATTCCATTTGGATTCATAGGGCTGTGTCAAATAGTCTCTAGGTGTTTTCCCTCCAAAATAGGGAATCTAAAAATTCAAATGTTTAACAAAGGTCTAAAAAATCATGAGCAAGGTTTGTAGTGGTTAGGTTAGAATGATGGTGATTATAATAGTAGTTTTTGTGTTAAAATAAATATCAAAATTATAATACATAATTCATATACAAGTGATAAGCCCCAGTGCACCTTTCAGACCCCTATTTTTGGAAGATTATTGTCAAGGTAAATAAGAAGAGTTAAATTAAGTGTTTTTATTTGATTTTATAAGTTATATACCTATTTTGAAATTATTAAACACAATACCAAACCATGGAATCCTTCTTTTAATTATTTGTTTAAACACAGACCCCTATTCTGTATGCATAGTTACCCTTGTTTATATAATAAAACTTAAAATACGTGTGAAAGGAATAAAAAATGTGTATGAAGGTTTTTAGAGGGAAATTATAGATTATTAAATTATTTATGATCATAAATAAGGAATCTAAGAAGGATGAAGTTATCAAGGAAAGATAAAATATAGTCAAAACCCCATGCATAGTCAAAGAAGGTACGTACAATTTACTAAGAACTTGAGGTTTTAAGCAAAGAATGGAAAAATGGAGGATTTTAGAACATTAGAGGAGTTATAAAACATAAAAAAATAATTAATTAAGGAAATTTTACCTTTTTAAAAGTCATATATCTCAATATATACATTTATTTGTGCCCTTGGCCTGTGTAGGGTTAAAGAAACCATAGAACTAGGATTTAGGGGTTTTAGAGAGATTTAACCATCAAACTTGATAATTTTTTATAATATTACATAATTATAGGTGATATAATTGATGAAAGTAGTTTGGATTTTTTATTGTATGAAGAGGTATATTTTTTACAATAGTGGCTTTGGCATAGGCCTAATTAGGCCTTAGAAAGGGTTGTTTTACAAAGGAAATAGTAGAAATAAATGGAGTCTAAGTATGAAAATTTACCCACACCTCAAGGGGTATAAATGAATCCCATAAATTAAATTTAACCATGGTAATATATATTGGATTTATGAAATAAGGAGTAATTTTTTAAAGAAGGTTACTAGCCTTGTGAGTAGTAAGTAAGGGTTGTATGTAGAATTGGGAGGTAAGGTGAGATCCAGGGGTCAAAGAAGATTGGTGTAGATGGAATATGGCTAATTGAAAATATAATGTCCAAATATTTAATGTTTATAACCTATATCAATAAGTGACCCTTGAGTCTTATGGGAATAGTCTATACAAATCTAGTGAAGGTTATGAGGAAGTTCATGAGTATAATCAATGAAATGGCGTAGAGCTAGGCTTGTGAATGACTCAATAGAGGTATAATGCCTTAAATAAATGTTATAATAGTACATGAACTATACATATATATATATATATATATATATATATATATATGTTTAATGAAGTTATTAATATAATATCCAAAGGATAAATATTATGTTGAAGATGATATCTTGAGATCAAACCAACAAGTGAATGTGACCCACTAGATCAATGAACTAGATAATGATGATTTGTATAATTCTCTCTAATTCCTCTACATCATTTGGTGTTTGATCAAGGCAAGGTATTCTTGGGTAAAATTTTGTTTTGATTTCTTTACAACTTGTTGATTTGAGATGAATGCATATGGTATGAGGAATGATTGAGATGGCACTTGCAGGGTATTGAGCGAGAAGAGGATGCTGTAGGTCTGATATGTTAATATCAACATAGATAAGTATAAGGTAGAGAAGAGAGATATAACCCAAAATTCCTTGATAAATTACAAGACTCTATTCAATAAAAGGCTAAAAAGAGAGAAAAATAAAGCATTGAATCTCCAACAGAGAAGAGGGAAGATAAAAGACTCCAAAAGAGAGTCAAGGAGGTTAATAAGATATCCCGGATAGAGGACTCAAAGAAGACGAAAGTACCAATAGAAGTATAAGAGGCAAGGTTGATAGAATTGATAAGAGAAAGGTCTAAATAGGCCAATAAAATAAAGAGGAATGGAGGAGATGGATATAGAAAGATAAATATAGGACATAAGAAGAGAATTGGGGAAAGGAACATAGAGGATAGAGATTATGATGAAGTTCATTAAATAACAAGAAGTTGTTCTTACATAGTGCGCAATATGAGAGGAAAAATCATCAAAATGTCAAGGAGTTTGAAGAAGAGGCAAAAAAAGAGAGTTTAAATCAGTAAAGGACAAATATTGAGATACATAAGAGGACACTAGAGCCTAAGTAACAAAGTGACAATATGATTAAGAAGAAAAAATTACTCAAGAAACAAGAATCAAGAAAGATTCATGAGGAAGCAAGCTATAAAACAAGCATGAGGAAAGAGAATAAGGTCTATATGATTTCAGAAAAGTATGATGGAGAGAAAAATGACTTGGAAAAGATGGAACATGCAGCAAACAAGAGTATACAATAGTTAGAATTCTTCATAGAGATGGAAGATGTATAGACAAGAAGGCTAGAGAAAGCCAAGAAGAGGAAAAGTAAGAGTTTGGAAATCAAGATGGAACCAATAATGAAGAAAAACATTAAATAAAGGATGAAGGACCCTCAAAATATAAATTGGAAATCATGAAATAAATTTGGAGGCTCAAGTTTTCTCCCTCATGAGGAGTATGATGCAGGAGCATAAAGCCAATAAGCACTGCTTTTGATTTATTTTCAATAAGGGGTAAAATATAGTCAAATTTTGATGTAAAGGTTTTTTAGGGACATTATTAGGTCAATTTTTTTCTTAGGAGTCCATTTTGATTCATAGGGTTGTGTCAAATAGTTTATATGTGTTTTCCCTCCAAAACAAGGAATTTGAAAATTCAAATGTTTAACAAAGGTCTAGAAGAGCATGAGCAAGGTTTGTAGTGGTTAGGTACGAATGATGTTTATTTTAAGATGATTATTTTTAATCAAATAAATATTTAAATTACAATACATAAGTCATAGACAAGGGATAATCCCTAGTGCACCTTTCAGACCCATATTTTCACAGTTTAAAGGAAAACCCTATTTCAAGAAGATTATTGTAAAGGTAAACAAGAAGATTTAAGTGTTTTTATTTGATTTGATAAGTTATATACCTATTTTAAGATGATTAAACACAAGATAAAACTCTATAATCCTTCTTTTAATTTTTTTTCAAACACAAACTCCTATTTTGTATGCATAATTACCCTTGTTTATATAGTCAACACTCAAAAGATATGTAAAAGGCCTAAAAAATGTTTATGAAAGTTTTTAGAGGCCAAGTATGTCTTATAAATTTTGTATTATCATCAATAAGGTCTCTAGGAAGGAGTAATTTATCAAGGAAAAATAAAATATAGTCAAAACCCCATGCATAGTCAAAGATGATATGCATAGTTTACTGAGAACTTGAGGTTTTAAGAAAAAAATAGAAGAATGGAGGATTATAGACCATTAGAGGATTTGTAAAATATAAAAACAAAACTAATTAATGAAATTTTAAATTTTAAAACGTTTTATAGTTCAATATATAAAATTATTTGTACCCTCAGCTTGTGCAAGGCTAAAGAAACCCTAGAACTAGGGTTTAGAGGTTTTAGAGAGATTTAACAATAAAAAATTGTTAAATTTTTGTAATATTACATAATTATAGGTGATATAACTGATGAAAGTGTTATTTTTTTGGTATTTTATGGAGAGGTATAGTTTTGACAATAGTGGTTTTGGCATAGGCCTAATTAGGCCTTAAAAAGGGTTATGTTACTAAGTAGTAGAAAGAAATAGAGATTGAGTGTGAAATTTTACCCACACCTCATTAGCTATAATTTAAGCCAATAAATTAAAATTAATCTTTGGAATAGATCTTGGATTTATTAATTAAAGAGTAATTATTTAAATAAGGTTGCAAGCCTTATGATGAGTAAGAAATGGTTGTATGTAGAATTGGGAGGTAAGGTGAGTTCCAAGGATCAGAGGGGATGGTGTAGATGGAATATGGATAATTGAGTCTCTCATGTCCAAATATTGAATGTTTATAACCTATATCAAGAAGTGACCCTTGAGTCATATGGGAATGGTCTATACAAAGCTAGTGAAGCTTAAGAGGAAGTTCATGAGTAGAATGAATGAAATGTAGCATAGTTAGGATTGTGATTGACTCAATAGAGATATAATTCCTTAGAGATATGTTATAAGATTAAAATAAATTGATATATATGTTCAAGGAAACTATTAATACAAGATCCAAAGGAGAAATATTATGTTGAAGATGATATCTAGAGATCAAAGAAACAAGTGAATGTGATCCATTAGATTAATGAACCAAATAATGATGATTTTTAGACTTCTCTCTAATGCCTCTACATCATTTGGTATCAGAGCTAGGAAAGGTATGCTTGGTTATTTTTTTTTATAACTTATTGATTTGAGATTAATGCATATGCTATGAGGTATGCTTGAGATGGCACTTGTAGGGTATTTAAGGAGAAGAGGATGTTGAAGGTCTAATATATTAAGATCAACATAGAAAAGAGAGATATAGAACCAAAGTTATTGAGAAATATAACATGCTAGTCAATAAAAGGCTAGAAAATATAAAAATAAAAAATAGAGGATTGAAGATCCACGAGAGAAGAGGGAAGATAAAACACTCCAAAATAGAGTCAAGGAGGTTAAGAAGAAATCCTAGATAGAGGACTCAAAGAATAGGAAAGGCCCAATATAAGTCTAAGAGCCAAGGTTGATAGACTTGTTAAGAAAAAGGTCTAAATAGGCCAAGAAAAAAATGAGGAATGGAGGAGATAGATATATAGAGAGAAATAGAGGACATAAGAAGAGAATTGGGGAAATTAATAGAGAGGATAGAGCTCATAAAAGAACAAGAAGTCTCTCTTGAATAGTGAGCAAGATGAGAGGAAAGAGCATCAAAATGTCAAGGAGTTTGAAGAAGAGGTAGAAAAAGAGAGTGTAGATCAAAAAAGGAAAAATATTGAGATACATAAGAGGCCACTAGAGCCTAAGGAACAAAGTGACAATATGATTAAGAAGTAAACATCACTCAAGAAGCAAAAAACAAGCAAGATTCATGAGGAATCAAGATATAAAACAAGAATGAGGAAAGATAATAAGGTGTATATTATTTAACATGAGTATGATGGAGATAAATATGACTCAAAAAATATGGAACATGTAGTAAACAAGAGTATATAACAGTCAGAATGCTTCATAGAGATGGAAGATGCATGGACAAGAAGGCTAGACAAATCCAAGAACATGGCAAGTAAGAGTTTGGTAAGCAAGAAGGAACCAATAATTAATAAAATTAGTCAATTAAGGATTAAGAACCCTCAAAATATAAATTGGAAATCACGAAATAAATTTGGAGGCTCAAGTTTTCTCCCTCTTGGGGAGTATGATGCAAGAGCATCAAGCTAAGAAGCACTATTTTGAGGTATTTTAAATAAGGGGTAAAATATTGTAAATTTTTTATTTAAAGGTGTTTAAGGTACCTTATTAGGTACATTTTTTCCTTAGGAGTCAATTTTGAGTCATAGGGTTGTGTCAAATAGTCTCTACATGTTTTCCCTCCAAAATAGGGAATTTAAAAATTCAAATGTTTAACAAAGGTCTAGAAGATCATGAGAAAGGTTTGTAGTGGTTATGTGATAATTATTGTTATTTTAATATGATTATTTGTGTTCAAATAAATATTTAAATCAAAATACATAATTCATAGATAATGGATAAGCCCTAGTGCACCTTTAAGACCCATGTTTTCACAGTCTAAAAGAAACCCCTATTTTAGGAAGATTATTGTCAAGATAAACAGGAAGAGTTAAGTGTTGGTATTTGATTTGATAAGTGATATAAATATTTTAATATTATTAATCACAATACCAAACTCTATAATTTTTCTTTAATTTTTTGTTCAAATACATACTCCTATTCTATATGCATGTTACCCTTATTTATATAGTCAAAACTCAAAAAATATGTGAAAGGCCTAAAAAAGGTGTATAGAGGTTTTTATAGGACATTTATAGCTTATTAAATTATGGAGGATCATAAAAAATGTCTTTATGAATTATTAATTTATCAGGCAAATAGAAAATATAGTTAAAACCCCATGCATAATCAAAGAAGGTATGCACAATTTATTGAAAACTTGAGATTTTAAGAAAATAATGGAAGAATGGAGGATTATATACCATTTTAGGAGTTATAAAAGATAAAACTAGAAATAATGAAGGTAATTTTACCTTTTTAAACGTTTTATAGATCAATATATAGAGTTAGTTGTGCCCTTAACCTGTGCAGGGCTAAAGAAACCCTAAAACTAGGGTTTAGGGGTTTTAGAGAGATTTAACTGTCCAAACTTTTGAAATTTTTGTAATCTTACATAATTATAGGTATTATAATTGATGAAAGTGGTTTTTTTTATTATTATATGGAGAGGTACAATTTTGACAATAATGGCTTTGGCATAGGCCTAATTAGGCCTTAGAAAGGGTTGTTTTACAACAAAAGTATTAGAAAGGAATGGATTCTAAGTATGAAACTTTAATCATACATATGGGGGTATAAATGAAGCCCATAAATTAAATTACACCTTTGTAATAGATCTTGGATTGATGAAATAAAGAGTATTTTTTTTTAAAAGGCTATAAGCCTTGTGAAGAGTAAGTGTTGTATGTAGATTTGGGAGGTAAGGTGAGTTTTAGGAGTTAGAGAAGATTGGTGTAGATTTAATATGGCTAATTTAACCTCTCATGTCCAAATAATGATTTTTTTCAACCTATATCAATAATTTACCCTTGAGTCCTATGGGAATGGTCTATACAAAACTAGTGAAGCTTAAGAGGATGTTCATGAGTAGAATCAATGAAATGTGGAAGAGTTAGGATTGTGAATGACTCAATAGAGGAATAATGCTTTAAAAATATGCTATAAAATTAAAATAACTAGATATTTATGTTCAAGGAAACTATTAATCCAATATCCAAAGGAGAGATATTATGTTGAAGATGATATCTTGAGATCAAAACTAGCAAGTGAATGTGACCCATTGGATTAATGAACTAGATAATGATGATTTTTAGAATTCTCTCTAATTGACTCTAAATCATTTATTATAATATAAAGGCAAGGTATGCTTGGGTAATTTTTTTTTAAATTTCTTTATAACTTGTTGATTTGAGATGAATGCATATGCTATGAGGTATGCTTGAGATGACACTTGTAGGGTATTTAGGGAGAAAAGGATATTGTAGGTCTAATCTATTAAGATTAGCATAGATAAGTATAAGATAGGTAAGATATATATAGCCCCAAATTCCTTGAGAAAGGAAAAAATGTTATTCAAGAAAAGGAGAGAGAGAGAGAGAGAGAGAGAGAGAGAGAGAGAGAGAGAGAGAGAGAGAGAGAGAGAGAGAGAGAGAGAGATGAGAGAGAGAGAGAGAGAGAGAGAGAGAGAGAGAGAGATAGAGAGAGAGAGAGGAGAGAGAGAGAGAGAGAGAGAGAGAAAGATAGAAGAATCTAAAAAAGAGTCAACAAGGTTAAAAAGAGATCTTAAATAGAGGACTCAAAGAAGAGGAAAGGCCCAATAGATGTCTAAGAGGAAAGGTTGATAGAATTACTAAGAGTAAGGTCTAAATAGGCCAAGAAAATAAAGATTAATGAAGGATATGGATAACGAAAGAGAAATAGAGGACATAAGAAGATAATTATGGAAATGAATAGAGAGGATATAACTCATGATGAAGCTCATAAAATAATAAGTT
>JARHVA010010464.1:147500-167973 GCA_037957365.1 Torreya grandis | reverse complement strand
AGAGAGAGAGAGAGAGAGAGAGAGAGAAGAGAGAGAGAGAGAGAGAGAGAGAGAGAGAGAGAGAGAGAGAGAGAATAATACAAGGCTTTTATTTTCTAAAATATCAAATAAACCCAAAAATAAAAGAACAAGCTTACAATCCTTTATAAATATTATGGAACTCTTATGAGAAATAAAAAACTAGTCTCAAACATGAAACTCTATAGTATTTATACATAATTACACACAACCTCTCCCTATAAAAAATGTTCTTTAGTATAGGTTGAATGACTTTTATTTGAGTATCATATTTTGTTAGCATATTTATACCTATGGTTACTATTTTTTTAATCCATCCCATCCAAGGAGAGTTATAGATTTGTGACTATATAAGGCTTTAAAGGGTGATATACACACACACGCAAACATATATACATGTATATATGTATATCTATATCTATATCCAGATAGACAAGAGCACATGTGCACATGTGCATATGCACGTGCATGTGCATGCACACATGCGTGTGCGCACGCACACACACACACACACACACACACACACACACACACACACACACACACAACACACACACAACAGATACAGATTATACATGAATACCACCAAATGGAGGAAAAATTCTCATTTTATTTGGTGGTCCATTAATTTTTTTAATTAGCATCTCCTTCACCACTTGATTTACCCTTTCAATTTTATGATCTATTTGGGGTGACAAGATGAGTTAAAGTTTATCCTTAAGTGAAAGGCTAAAGTAAAGACTGTCTAGAATATTTAAGTAAATAGAGTGTCCATATGAGAGATGATAACCTCAAGTAATGTATGAAGATGAACCACCTCTTAAAAAAACCTTTTAGAAAAAACTAAGGGATTAACAATAAGATCTACAACTTTACTATTTTAGCTACATTGGTGAGTTATTGAATAAAAAATAAGATGATGTCATTCATACTATGTGATTTATATAATATAATATATAAAATCCACATAGATTATTTATAAATTATTATTATGGACATCATGAAAATATAATCATCCCATAAGTTGAATATGTTATTCCTTCACTGATTGACATTCCATGTATCTTTTCATTAAATGTTAACACTATTTCTCATCCCTGTCAAAATTAAAATATCTTAATATTATGTGTTATTTAGTGAAAACTAAATGGTAAAAGTGAGGATCTACATGAAATTAATCTAAAATATGATCCCAAAGGTTACCTAAAAAAGGTAAAAATATTATTCTATTATACATAAAAAGACCATCTAAGTCTAATGAAAAACTAGAAAACATGTTCCCTTTTAAGACCTTTGTCAATTTAAAACTAATTTATGTTTAACATTTATTTCCAATTTATCAATTTAGTATTAAATATTAAAATTGGTCCTAAGTTTAGAAATAATACCCAAATATGTATGTAAACAAAGAGCATAAACTACCCTTTCTTATTTTTATTTTACAAAGGATATATCGATGTGAAAATCAATAATAAAATCAAGCCACCTCCACTAATTAGATTTCATATTTCCTTGAGTATAAATGTTCTCTAGAATTTAATGGTCAATTTTGAACTTGAATGGCTTTTCGAAAATGAAATTCCTCCACATATTGAGTGCATGGAGAAGTTCATAAATTTTAATATCATTTGAATGATATTTATTTTCATGATAGTTGAGCTTATGACACTAATAGGAAATATTGTAGACATCGTAATTAAATATTTATCCAAATCCCTCAAGAGACACATATGTCTATACCTCAAACGTTAATTTTGGAGTAACTATAATTATGACTTAGGTAGTATTAAACAAATATTTAATTGAAAGGAATGTTTTGTCATAATATGGAGTCCAAATAAATTTATTTCTTTTGAACTCTGAAGAGATTATAGAGTTTTCCAGCATTGAGAAATTCTATCTAAACATATTGTAAATTCCATAATATTTTTTGAATCATAAATAATTCCATCCTAAGAGATGATGTGGCCTAAATAGTTTATCTTTATTTGGCTAAAATAATGCTTGGAAATTTTATCAAATTGTTTTTGTGACCTCAATCTTAAAAAAGTAGGTGAAAATGATGCCCAAGATGTTTCTCATTTCAAGAATAGATACAAATTTTATTTTAAAATATTCATAAAATTTGATTCTTATAATCTCAAAAGAAATTTCTCATAAGGTTTATGTAAGAAGTGGAAACATTAGTCAAGCCCCAATAGATAGTTGTGAGCTCATAGTGTCCATACCAGGTTAATAAAATATATTTTATGGACATTATTTTCCTTGATTTGGATTTGGTGGCACCTCAATTGAGGGAAAATATTATAAAATATCATTTCACCTTTCATATATAAAAATCAATAATCAATCCTAGACAGATACAACATATTCTTGATGGGGACTTTATCTAGCATGTGGTATTCTATGAAAAACTTAAGAATATTGTATTTATTCCTAAGGATTATGATAAATGTTCTCTAGAATTCGATGGTCAGTTTTAAACTTGAATGGCTTTCCCAAAAATAAATTCCTCCACATATTGAGTGCATGGAGAAGTTCATAAATTTTAATATCATTCGAATGATATTTATTTTCATGATATTTGAGCTTATGACACTAATAGGAAATATTGTAGACATCCTAATTAAATATTTATCCAAATCACTCAAGAGAGGCATATGTCTATACCTCAAAGTTTAATTTTGGATTAGATATAATTATTACTTTGGTAGTATTAAAAAAAAATTAATTTAAAGGATTGTTTTCTCATAATAGGGAATCCAAATAAATTTATTTCCTTTGACCTCCGAAGAGATTCACCATTGAGAAATTCTATCTAACTATATCAGAATATCCATAATATTTTTTGAATCATAAATAATTCCATCCTAAGAGATGATGTGGCCTAAATAGTTGATTTTTATTTGGCTAAAATAATGCTTGGAATTTTTTTCAAATTTTTTTGTCAACTCAATCTTAAAAAAGCAGGTGAAAATGATGCGTAGGATGTTTCTCATTTCAAGAATAGACACAAATTTTATTTTAAAATACTAATAAAATTTGATTCTTATAATATCAAAAGACATTTATCATAAGGTTTATGGAAGAAGTGGAAACATTAGTCAAGCCCCAATAGATGATTGTGAACTCATAGTGTCCATACCAAGTTAATAAAATGTATTTTATGGACATTATTTTCCTTGATTTGGATTTGGTGGTACCTCAGTTGAAGAAAAATATTATAAAATGTCATTTCACCTTTTATATAGACAAATCAGTAATCAATCCTAGGTAGTTAAAACATATTATTAATGGGGACTTTATCTTGCATGTGGTGTTCTATGAAAAACTTAAGAGTATTGTATTTATTCCTAAGGATTATTATAGGTGCAACTAAAAGAGAAAAAAAATGATATAATCCACCCCTTACCCAAAATTTCATTTAATTGTAGCTTATACTCCCCAAAATATCTAGCATTCAATAGATAGAGTGCCTTGGAACTTATATGGATATATAATCACATGTTTGTATGTTGATCCAAACATGGGAGATGAGACCATAGATAATGAATGTTAAACCTAGGTTCAGTGGATTAAACGTTTGTAGAAATGAAATTTTATTTATAGAAAATAAACTCACTAAACTTTTTGTGTGTTGAAAACACATTTAAAATTAAGCATCTTACATTAAGGCATGTGTTTCATTCTCAATTTAAAACTTGCATTAATTATTTTTATTTTACAAATCAAATAAAACAAAAAAGTTATTTTAAATGTTGGATTGTTATCCTTAGTTATGGCTTGCATTGGTGATATGATTCATGTATGTTACATATGGATTTATTTGATAGAAATTTATTTTTTAAATTAGTGATTGGGTCTTATTTACAGTTGTAAGTGAATAAAGTGATATTGTATTTATTGATGTAAAATGGATTAGGGAGATTAGGAGTTTGTGAGATAAATGGATAGGTTAGGAAATGTGAGATGAAATTAAATTATCAGGATGAAATGCATATTATATTATAATTTTCAAAATAAACCTATGTGTAAGGGATATAATATTCTTTAATGTCACAAAGGACTACCCAATCACTGTGATTACTAGGCATGACCTATTACTAGAGTTAGAATGTATTTATGGCTAGCCTAATTTTTATATAATTAATGTGGATATATCTAACTAGATATTAGGAATGTTATATCATTAGCTTTCTAAGTCATTGTCATGTATGATATTATTGTAGGGAGTTGCATGTTATTTCAATGAATTAATTTTGACACATTGATTATCTTGCACTCTATCAGTTATCTACATATACAACATTTATGGAAGGTTAGGGTGATTTCCAAAATTTTGAATTATGTAGGACATCCATCAGGTTTCGAGTTTAGAAAAAAAAATCCACCAATGATGCTCTCCATCTTCTATATTAATTCAATGATTTCTTTAGCACAGATATTATATAGGTGTATATTAATTCAATGACAAGTACTCCTTATTCTAGGTAATAAATTATTTCTAAGTTGTGTAAATGAATGTAATAATTTAAAGATACCAATATATTTATTTTATCATTATTTATTTTCAAATGAAATTTCCTTAATTTTAAAAATATTAGACCATTATTTTGGTTGTCCTATAAATCATAAATTATAAATTTTATGGAAAGTATAGATAATAATTTTGTATTATTAGATGTATAATATTTTACTATGTATGTGGAAAGATAGTATATGTTTGAGAAACAATTATTGTGCATTTATTCCTAGATCATTTTAAAATATTTTAAACTATTTCTTGATGGAATTTGAACAATAATAATGGATATTTTACTTTGATGAATATTGGAATCATTATTTATGTGCTCATTTTCAAAATAAAAATAGACCCAATAAACTAAAATGAGGTAAGTGATACTTATAAAATCTTTAAACTAAAAAAATAAAAAGATTGCAATCCACATAGTACATAAGATATTACATGTGTAGCGTCTTTTAATATTTTATTAACTTAAGAATATTGAAATATAACAATGTATTTCTTAGTTATAATTTTCTTTTACTATACATATGAGTATATATATAGACACATTAATAAGTAATTATCAAAGATACAGTATAATAACATGGGTACCGAAACCATCAGCTACATAAGACATGTGCTAGAAACACCTAAATATAAATATGGTTCCAAAAATATATAATGCATCCTAGCTCTACAATTTAGTAAAGTGTACATCATGGAAAATATACAATAGTTTTTCAACGCCCTGGTGTAATCTTTTAGAACTTTCACTTAATCAAATTTTTTTGGGAACATATAACTAGGGACTGTTGTGGAATTGAGTTATTTTTGCAATTGATGATTATCTATCCATAACCTTTAAAAAAAAACCTAACACATTTTTCTATCATCCAACCTGGAGGTTCTTAAAAGTGAGTGAAATAATTCAAGAGTTTAAAAGGAAGACTTAATTCGCAATGAAATTAAAGAAAATAGATATACCTCAAGTTTGATTATATATTTGAGGGCCATGTTAGCGTACAGGTTTTACCCTTGCATGCCTTCTTAATATTCTTTATAATTTTACCTAGCTTAGGTGGATTTTAATTATAATAAGGCCAATTAAGCTTATTTATTATTTCGTAATGATGTCATTCTAACATCATTATACACATGTGAGTGCATGGTGTCACTTAGTGGGTGGATGGGGTTCTCATTCCCATTGGTCTCCTTAGTGCTTACACCATTAGGGACTTCAACCCACTAGTATTTCCCTAATGCCCTCTCCACACATGGAGGATAAGCCTACCACTAAAGTTGTATGGTGAGCCACCAATCAACTCAATAGGCATATAAAAGTAACCAATTATCATTAAAATGTTAGGGTGAATGTAATTTGTATTTTGGCTCTTATTTTGTGAAATATTATGTTTTGTATATTTCATTTATTTATAATTATTTCATGTTGTGCACTTGCTTGGATTGTGTGTTAACTTTACTCATGCACTCAAATTATTTGGACCCTAGACTCAACTTTGATATGGTACAAGAGCAACCTCAGTAATCATTTGTCTAGTTTATTTTGTTAAGCTATTCTTGAAATATTGAAAATATTATTTACTGTAAGTTTTTTAGAGGATTTTTAAAAAATAAGATCTTAAAAAATGTTGGGATAGGGATTTTATTCCTGAAATTGGGTGTATTACACTCTACATGTAGAAGTATTTTCTTGTCTCAGTTATTTCATGATTATGCAAAGAGTTTTGACTCAGTTCATAAACTATTAGGGCATTTGATCTTGTTCTATGTATATTGGCATAGGGTTTGAAGTTGTGGTTCACATTTAATATTTAATGTTCTAGATATAGCTTACATAAGGCATCACCCACCTCTATTTTTAGTGATTTTACTCCATCTGTACTCATCTCATGACCTAGTTCAAGCTTAATGATGGCTTGATCTTGATGCTAGATGATTTACCCTAATGTGATTGGATTTTTGGGTTGAATTTACTCATACACAATTTGGTTTTATAATATCAAATATAAATACCTAAAATTACATAGGTTGAAGATCATATCCCTCTCTTTCTCCAACACACTCTTCCTCACTGAGTCCAACATAAGAGAGGCATCAAAAGACTCCACAAAGAAATCATGGAAGATATTTCTTTGCTAGGAAAAAGTAGTATTCTTGTGGCATTTTTATAGCAAGTAGAGAAATGATGTCCTCTACTTGTAGGAATAAGACTATGTAATAATTCATTACCAAACCTCCATTGGGAAGTTTCTCATTCCCTATACTCGTAAATCTACCCATTTTCAATGCAAGATAAATAACCCAAATAGTACCCATTTATCTCTATCTTATGAATTGACACCATTAAGTCTACCTTGACCTACAAATATTCTATGTCATCCCTATTTATAAGTTTATTTTGATTTAAATACCACCGTTATTTGAAATTCATTGTATTAGGCATTAATAGGTGGTTTTAATTTTTGCATGGTGGGGAATTTTTTAAGTTAAATTACTTTTAATAAAGCACAATTTTGATCTTTGAGTATTTTTATGATAAGTACCCTTTATTAAGTGATTGATGATAAACTCCTTTTTCCTATTTTTCCTTTTTAAATCAAAATAATTTAATAAGTGTGGGGGTTCATTTTTAAGGCCATTTTAATTTTTTTAATAAAAATAATATAATAGTTTGGACAATGCGGGTTCATTAGTCTTTGTGAGAAGTTTTTTTTATTGATTTTTATTTTACAAAAACAATATATTTTAAATGTTTTTTTTTTTTTTTCCATATAAACACAATATAACATTATGAGATATTAAAGACATGAAATTGTAATTGCCTAAAACCTCTCATATTTCTGCTAGATGAAGACTAGAGGGTGAAGTGTAGTTTGGTAGGTAGCCAAACACCTCACATTCGAAATATTTATTTTTTCTTTATTGATATTTTTTTATACTTGCCTTCTTTGGATGAGTTATCAATAGAGCTCAACATCCTTTTTATTTGCAAAAAATCATCTTTTTTGACACCCACACTGATTGATCTAAATGCACTATCGAGTGTGTTTGACATATTTAGAGAATAAATTTGGAACATTTTTAGGGGTTCACCATTCCATAATTCATGGGGGTATAAATTTTTGTTTTGAGTCACTTTATATTATGTTCACATTTTCTATTTTCTACAACAACTACTATAACTTGGACTATTGCAACTCATTTTTTGTACTTAAATGGATTCAAGTTCAATCAACCCACTCACTCCTTTTTACTATCATGAATTTAAAATTAAGATGATAATCATTATAAGGAGTAAGGGTTTGTTTAGGATAACCATGGGTGATGAAACTAAGCATAACACAGATGCAAAGATAACTTAAGTGGTACAACTGTAGTGAAGAATCCTATGTGTTATTATGTATTTCTATAACACCTAATATCTTATTTTACTTAGATATTTCCAATAACCTCATGTTTTATGTACCATTATAGGTAAACTATTTGGGGAGTAAGATGTGATGAGAGGTGATGAGATTGAGAATGAACTCATTAGTCTAAGTCCTTACAACTTTGACAACCTTTAAAATTTATACACTAAGTTCAAGTCCTTGATATTATAGTTGAAATAATGTGAGATAAATAAGATGACAAACTTGTTCTTTATATACTCTCTATACTAGGTCTTAACTATTTATTCTTTGTCTCTACTTTCCATGCCACTAAAAGTGATTTGGGCACTACATGGAAAATGCCCCCTTTAGATGCTTTCATTGTCGAATTAAAAAGGGAGTAAAACAAGTTGATTTAAATGGGAACATTCAAGTCCACAAAATATCAATCCCTAATTGCTAAGAATGGGAAAGAAAAGACTTTAAATAAAGAGAAGAACAAGAATTATAAGGATCAAGAGAAGAAGAAGGAATCAACCTCTACCAAAACTAATAATAAATCCTCTTCTTCAAATAACAAACCTATGAAAGAATCCTCTAAAGGGGGCTACGTCCCAAGTCGCTACGGCACCCAATTTAGGGTTCCTATTGAAGGCCACCCCTGCAGAGGCGTGGTTGCAGGAGATGATGGCTAGGAAAATAGACCTGAGGGAAATCTCCTTCGCTCAAAATTTATCAAACATCCTACAACTCGTGGTTTTATACAAAATTGGTGGGATATACATGGATAGTGATGCCATAATCCTGAGGTGGTTGTCGAAGCTGCAGAACATAATCGGGGTGCAAAACATGGATCCTAAAAGCAGGGCATGGAACTAACTAAACAATGTAGTTTTGGTGTTTGACAAGGGGCATCCACTGGTGTAAGGACACCAGGGCTACAAACAATGTGATTTTAGTGTTTGAGGGCATGGTGGAGCATGGCCTTTTTCTCTACATGGCTACGGCTATCATTATTGCTGGATCTGATGGTGTCTCCATCAAGTCAAAGGGATAGAGAAACCAAAGGTATTTTGTGGAATTTTAATGTCCTAGTAAATGCTTTTATGTCGTTACTGTTTATTGCAATGGCAACTTGCATTGTTGGCCAGGGTAGAATGCTAAAGATATATACATTTTTAGCATTCTTTACCCTATGTTATAAGTTCTTTGAGGTTTCAGGTCCTTGTAAAACCTAGGTACTTTTATTGGACTATGTTTGTGGTTTCAGGTCCCTATAAAACCTGATTTTGATGCTACTCTTTATTAGGTTTCAGGTCTGCTTTTCATGGTGGTTGTTAATGCTTTATCTTTCTTGATTCTGTTAAAGGGTTTTGGGGTCCCTTCAAAACCTGCTTTTACCATAATCGAAAACAAACCTAAGAAATAGAAGGTTAAGTGTGCCTACCATAATAAAATGGGCATGATGAACATAAGTGAATGAAGAAATAAATAGATAACCTAACTCATATCCTAAAGAAGAACAACATAGGCGTACCTGAGTCCATTAAGAAAAATTCATCTACCCAATATTCTACTAAGGCAAAGGGACATGGGAAAGAGAAATAAAATGACAAGGATCTTGTATTAGTTTCAACTTCAACATCTTCATGGGTTATTGACTCAAGTGCTTCTCACCACATGGGCTCTTCACTAGTTGAGTTTTCTTCCTTCGAGTCTTGTAGCATGTGTTATATCAGTTTGGGCGATGACATTATTGTACTAGTTGTAAGGACAGGATCTTTTGAAATAGAAGGATAACCATTCAATAATGTTCTATCTGTTCATTCTCCTTCATCCAATCTCCTATCCATGTATCAAATCACTCATATTAACAAAGGCATGAGGGTTGAGTTTCTACCAGATTTAGTTATCATGAGCGAGTTGTCTAGTGATTCTATAGTAGTGGGTAGAGTAGATCACCAAAATAAGTTATTCACCTTCTCACATTTTGTACCTAATTCTACATTAACATAATTATTGACTCATTTAGATGGTATTACTAAATTATGGCATGAGTGGTTTGGCCACCTTAACTACTGCCACCTTGAATAACTTAGAAAAATTAACATGGTCATAGGCTTGCCTCAAGTACAATTCTCTCTAAGGAACATTATGAGGGTTTATCTCTTGGAAAGCATCTTGAATCAAAATTTGAAAAAGACAAGGCTTAAAAGGCTTCACAAGCATTGGATTTAGTACATAGTAATGTATATTTGCCTTTTTCTAGTTTATATGTTACAAAGGTTAAGTACATTATTGGTTTCAATGATGATTTCTCTAAATATACATGGTCTAATTTCTTAAGAAAAAGTTTGAAGTGTTTGAAGATTACAAAGACTTAAAGGAAACTATTGAGAAAAAATCTAAGAAATCCATCAAGGTTCTTCAAACTGATAATGCAGATGAATATGTCAGAATTTTTTTTGAATAGCTTTGTACCATAGAGGGCATTGATTTGTACTAGAATTTTATTTACAATCCTTCATATAATAGACTTTTAGAACTCAATAAAATATCTTTTAAAGAGATGGATAGTTTTTTTATTCACTTTAGGTCTTTGGAAACTTAGTATTGGGTCATAACCATTAATTGTGGTTGTTATATTCAAAATAGGGTTCCTCACAAATATTTGAAAGTCATAACTCTCCTTTAATATTGGCATGGAAGGAAACACGAAGTTGATCACTTTAGGGTTTTCAGACCTCTAGCTATTGCATGCATACCAAAGAAGAAATGTAAAACTATGGAACCACAATCCCATCTTTACATCTTTATAGGTTATCTAGATGGTGTCAAGGGATAATACCTTCAGTATCTGACCCCACATGAGTTATTCATATAGATAAGTACTCACTTTCTAGAGAGTCCCAAAGATGAAACACTTAACACTTATTTTACTTCATTAGATTTATTTAGACTTGATTTTTCTTCTAAATTAGATCATCCAAAATAGGTTCCTGAGCCAGAGTCTTATTATTATTCTATTTTGCATAGTGAGGGTAGTGATGGGGAGTCTTCCATATCAAGTCATATTTTAGATGATTAAGAGTGAACCCATGATTCACCCACATCAAGGCCCCTTCAGGTCAGTCAGACACTTTAGAGTGTAGGCACTTGAGCAAGGGATCTAGAAGATGATAGGTATACTCAATTAGATAATAAAAGTGGTCCACATGCCTTATTTTCTTCAATTTTAGATCCACAAACATTTTGATAATCTTTTGGTATACCTAAGTGGGATAGTGTTATGCATGAAAAATATTCTTCCTTAATCAAAAATAACACTTGGGATTTGACTTCACTCCTAATGAAACAAGGATGGTTTAGATGAAATTTATAACAGATAGCTTGGTCAATAATTTCAAGGTACAATTGGTTGCCAAGGATTTTTCACAATTATTTGACATTAATTACTTAGATACCTTTACACTTATCACAAATATGACTTTGATTTGACTTATACTGGCTATAGTCATAGGATGTGGGTGTGATGTGCACAATATGGATGTGAAGAGTGGCTTTCTTCATGGAGAACTTGAGGAGGAGATCTAAATGGAGCATCCACCTTGGTTTATTCAAGATGCATCCTTAGTTTTTAAAATTATGAAATCCATATATGGCCTCAAATAGGCCCCTCGAGTGTGGTAAACTAAGGTGGATTCTTTCCTCCATACTTTAGGTTTCACTAGGTGTCATTTAGATTCAAGTGTATACTTCTTTCAATAGGAAGATTATTTAATAATATTGGTCCTTTATGTTGATGTTATTTTGATCACCAAGAGTTAGTCATCATCTATTTTATAGATGAAGATAACTCTATAGGATAGATTTTACATTACAGACTTGGGTCTTCGACACTACTTTTTTGGCATTGAGATTTCAGAGTCTGATTCAAGTATTTCACTTGCATAACCCATATATAATCTTGATATTTTGGCTTAGTTTCACAAGGTAGATTATAATAGATCTATGACACCATTCTTATTAGGATTCAAGCTTAAGGCTAACTATTCTATACCTATGATGGATGCCACTAATTATTAATAGATTATTGGTAACCTCATCTATCTAACTCATAGCATGCCCAACATTTCACAAGTAGTGGGAATTTTCTCCAAATCCTCATTAGTTGCACTAGAAATCAACTAAGAGGATATTACACTACATTTAGGCTTCTTATAGATTTGGGATTCAATATCAATTTAACATAGATGTTGACTTGGTTGCTTTTATAGATTCAAATTGGGATGATGATATTTAAAATTATAAACCCACTTTAACTTATAGTTTTTCTTTAGGTTTTGGTCCTATAAATTGGTCTAGTAAGAAAAAAATACTATTTCTATATCTTCCATAGAGGCAAAGTATAATTGAGTTATTAATATAGCTACTTAGGTTATTTGGCTTTATGGGATTCTATCTATGTTGGGCATCCTATCAGGTATCCCACCATCATATATTGTGACAACCATACTACTATACAAATGTGCAAGAATATGATTTATCATTAGCAGACTAAACAAATCAAGATTCACTTGCATTTTATGTAGGTGCTTACTCGTGGTTAGGCATCAACTTGAGTCTTTGTCAGTTAAAATAATAGATTATAGAAATCATTACCAAACCCTTCATCAAGAGCAAGGTCATTCATCTAGGAGATCTTCTTGGGGTGAAGTCTACATCAGTAATAACATCATCTTTAGGGGTTGACTTCTAGCCTCTTCATTTATTTTGTGTCTCTATTTTGTGGGGGAGTTCATTCCCATTAGATTTTTTAATTTTTCTCCACTTTATGGGAGATTTATTTATACATGGGTGTATCATCCAACCTAGTTTTTGTGACCCATATTTTTACATTGCCCACCTAAGATGTGGTTAAGAAGAGGTGTTAATGTAGATTTTTTACCCTTGCATGGTCCTTAATCTTATTTGTAATTTTAGCTACCTTAGGTGGATTTTGAGTATAAGAAGGCTAATTAGGCTTATTTATTACATAATTATGATGTCATTTTGACATCATTATGCACATGTGAGTTCATGGGGTCACTTAGTGGGTGGATGGGGTCTCCATTCCCATTGTTCTCCTTAGTGCTTTCACCACTAAGGCCTTAAATATAGTAGTGTTCCCCTAGTTCCCTCTCCACACATGGAAGATGAGCCTACCACTCAAGTTGTCTAGTGAGTCACCAATCCACTCAATAGGCCTATAAATATACCTCATTTCATTATAATACTATGGTAAATGAAATTGATATTTTGGCTCATATTTTATGTAATATTATTGTTTGTGTATTGCATTTATTTTTATATATTTATCATTATGTACTTTCTTGGATCGTGTGTTCACTCTAGTCATGAATTCAACTTATCCATACCATGGACTCAACTCTAATATGTCATCCAAAAATAATTTCATCATAGTGTAAAAAGATGAATTGTATTATTTTAAATGTATTTCATGAGCCCAATTTTTTTCAATTATATAAAATTATGTAGGTGAATATGACCAATGTAAATGTATCACTCCTTATATTTTTAACATTTCATAAAGAGTGAGCACATGTCAACTAAGCCTTTTTCTATCAAACAATTATTTTATTAATAATTTGTTATGGATACATGGAGGATATAATGGCAAATGTTGGAGTAAATTTTTATAATTTTTAAATAAATTCAAAATTTAATCAAAAAATAATTGAGTGCTTATGAGAAATTGAAACATTGTTTTCATAGTGAGGAAAATATGGTCAAAATATTTTATATGTATTAAAATCCTAGTCAAGGAATTGTATAATGTTTTTTTTATTTTTATTTTTTAAAAATATATTACAAGTAAATAATTATTAACACATTTTATGTATGTATGTATATATGAACCAATATGACATACTTTAGGAAAATAATATTATTGATAAGTAATCTAATTAAATTTTCAATATTTATTCCAAAACCAAACAATCTGCTTAACAAAATTCTTTTGGAATTTTAAATATAAACTAGATAAGTAAAAAAAAAATGTATTTGAAGAGATGGGAACTCAAAGAATTATATTATTACAATATGTTTTGAAAATACAACCAAACTTGGTTACACATGCCTAGAGCTTGTGAAAACATGGAGGAAAAAGTGGAGGGGACTTTTTTTCTTGAAAAGAAAAAATATATCTACTTGAAGTGAATATACACATAGAATATATATTTGATTCAGATGGATATCCATTCACATCTGGAGCAAACATACATTTTAGATGTTTATTATATTTAATGAAATAAAAATTTAAGTTTACATTTATATTTAGTAGTTATATTTATTTACCAAACATAAGTAACAAGATTCACTTTGCCTATTCTATAATAGGTTTCAAATATCTAGGAGTTAGTGTTTAGGAGATAGTTTTTAAAAATCTTACCTTGAAAGTATTTAATCATTTTTTAAGATTTTAATATTGAACTTAAGGTAATATACATATAACATTTTCACCCACTGTATATATTTTTAAAAATTAATGTGTTTTTTTATAGGTTTTTGGGCCTTCTAAATTGATTGTTGATAGTTTTAAGAGTTAAACATGTAACAAAATTGAATTTTAGAAACCTCATATCTATTAGAGACAGTGACTGTTGAGAGGATATTAACATATGAGGTCACATACACCCAAATTAAATGCATTTCAAATACAAAATTAATGAAATATGAGGTTATATATAATTATTTAAAATACAAATTTAGTTGACATAACTTTAATAACCCTAATTTAGCCTTTGATACCACCATTTGTCATTTGATGGTGATCAAATGTCACTATTTGAGTTTTCTTTACTAAACTAAATCTAAAATAGATGCAATGAATTAAAGTTTAATATATAATCATAGTCTAATCGATTCTAATTTTATAAAATATTTATATTTGATCATAAATAATAAAATATGATGCAAAAACATTCTTCATTTTTTCCAAATCTACCTTCATGTATCTAAAATCACCTAATTAGAGCCTAATTGTGTATAGTTTTCTCAAATAATGATATTTGATCATGAAATAAAAAAACATGGTGCTCAAATATGGTTAATTTTCCCTAAATCTACCTATATTTACCTAGTTATACCAAATCTACCCTAATTTCTAAGTAATATTGTCTAAATTAGTGATATTAAATCATGAAATTATATCGAATGGTACTCATATGTGACAATGTTTTCTCAAATCTAACTACATAAATTTTGATTGCACCTAATCAGGGCCTAACCTAGTGAAATTTTATCAAATAATGAAATTTAAAAGCAAAATAATGACAAATGGTGCTTACATATGCCCAATTTAGTAATTTCACTCAAATAATTCATAATATATAAACTTAATTAATGTCATTCACTCAGAATATAACCATAAATTATTCTCATATATACCCAAATTTATACAAATATATCTTCACGCATCTGATCACATATAAATAAGGCCCAATTTTATCAAATTTCCTTAAATAATGGCATTCACTCATGAAAATAATGACAAATGGTGCTTAAATTTACACAATTTTTGAAAAATATACCTGCAACTATTTGGTTGCATCTTATAAGGGCCTAATACTATACCTTTTTCTTAATAAAGATAACTTATCACACAATTATGAGAAATGTTGCTTCAACATTGATGTTTTTTCTTTACCTTCATGTATTTGATTGCACATAATAGTGACTAAATTTTTTGTTCGAGTAACAACATATAATCACAAAATTATGATAAATGTTGCTCATACATACCCAATTTTCCATAAATCTACCTACATATAATCTTGCCTGATTTGGTCAATTATTTTTAATTAAATACTTTTGATAATGAAAAAAATACAACATCTTGAATTAGCAACATTTGATCACTGAATAATTACTAATGTTGCATATATATGCCTAGTTTTCCTCAAATCTACCTACACCTATCTAATTGCACATGATATGGAAAATGTTTATAAAAATTTCTCAAACAATGACATTTTATCACAAACTAATTACAAATGATGATCATATTTCCCTGATTTTCCCCAAATCTTACTACATTTTATCTGATCATAGCTAATTTTTCTTATCTTTTTCAAATTTACACCAAATCTACTTAATTTTTTTATCACAAATAATTTGGCCTAATTTTGTCTAATTTTATGAAATAATGATATCCAATGATATAAAATAATGAGAAATGTCATTTGAATAGGACTAATTTTATCCTTACCTACCTTCATGTATATGATGCACATAATCAGGTTCTAGTTCAATCAAATTCACTTAAATAACATCCAATTATGATATAATGACAATGGTGCTAAATATATGTATAATTTCCCAAAATTTACCCACATCAAATTGATCACACATAATCATTGACTATTTTTTTTAATGATCTCTAATAATAATATATTATCCCAAGCAATTCAAAATAGTTCTAAAATATGGGCATTTCTCCTAACACTACATTCATTAAATCATAGAAAGATGTCAAATTATGCTCAAATACCACTAGTTTACCACAAAATAACATTTATCATTCTGATTTCACCCAATTAGGTCTTAATTCATTTTATGTTTCTTCAACAATGACATTTGACAATGATAAATGGTGCTATCATGTGATCAATAGAGGTTAATCAAGTCATGGTATATAAATTTATATTAAAATATTATATATAGATACTAAATTTATACTTAAGATGAATTCAATTATTATGTATAAAATTTTTAAATCCATATCTTCTCATCCCTAACTATTTCTGAGAGATGTAAGGATTGTAATATTTTTTTTTTTTACAAATAGAATTTATACTAAATGTTAACAATTAGTTTCAAAGGCCCATAAAAGTACAAAATGACCTCTAGTTTTCCTAAAATAAATTTTAGGTGCAAAAATTACATCAACATTAGTTTAGGTTCAATACTGAAATTCTAAAAATGACTTAGTACTCACAACTTTAATTTTTGAAAAATCATTTCGTAAATGGTAACTCCCAAAGTTATAAAATTAATTTTAAAAGACACAAAATGGTCCTAATTTCTTATATTTGGGAAAATTGTATTTAAGGAATAAGAATATAACATGTGGTATAAATATAATTTAAAACTTATAATATCATACCTACCTTATATAAATCTATGTAAAAGACACTGAGAGATATCATTCTCAAGGTGCCTATCTAGTATTGAATTTGTGACATAAGTAGAATAGGTGCTTCGAGAATGATATCTCTTGATGTCTTTTACATAGATTTACCTAAGATAGGTATGCTAGTAGTACTTGTGCATTTTATGTATTTGTTTGATATATAATTTAAAGTTTTTCATTAAACTTAATATGTATATTACACATTACATTAAATCATACAAAACTGTAATACACATTATATTAAATCACTCAACTTTAATTTACATAATTTAAAATTCTCAGTCTAAATAGTTATTTAGTACTCATAAAAATACACCATACACATCACATAAAATTTCAAATAATGAATAAGTACATGATTTTTTGCATAATTACATGAAATTATTTTTCCTCTAAGAGTTTCCATCTTTCTTTTTAGGCATTATTTTTGCAAAGTTGTTTTCAATTTTTTAGCTTTTCATAGCAGTCATATGTAAATGGAGGTAATATTCTTAGTCCTTCCAATAAATTTACATAGGATATAACCTCAAATTTTAATCTTGTTCTTTTTATTTGACCTATATCAATTGTGGTTTTTGAAAGGGTGAAACCATGTGATTTGTGTATTATTAATGCCCAAGCCAACCATAAGGGTAGTTGAGTTTTGTGTCTGCTTTGTATTGGTGTAATTGGTATTGGATATAGAGTTACATATTTGAATAGTATTCTTAATTAATTATCAAACTTGACCATAAATATGTTGGTGGTTTTAGTGGGGCACTCTTAGGTTTGTAGATTATACTTCTGATATACCCTAGAGCTCCATTTACAAGACCTAATTTTATCCAAATATTGGAATATAACATGACCCTTGCATCAATAGAAATTAGTAACTCCACATCAAGTTCATCTTTTGGACTTCTCATTGGTACATTAACACTTTCTACCTTAGTTTCAATGTTACATGCAACCAGTCTTTTCAATGAATATAACTTTGTTTTGTTATGGTTACACACATTATCATTTGTGGAAAATAAATGAATACAATTGTAAAACTCTTCATTGGTTGCTATATCCAATCCAACACTTGTTCTGGTCATCAATAGCTTTGAGTCATCTATTATAAGATCTACATCTCTCAGATTTGTGGGTAATTGACAAAAAATTTATTCATCATCACTTTCTCCTTTCTTTCTAAATTAACAACTATTTTGAATTATTCCCTTAATAGTTTAGCCAATCTATTTCTATCGTACAATGGACTATCACTAATAAGAGGAAGCTAACCCAAATCTCCAACCAAAATAATAGATATACCACCAAAACTCATGTTTGCATTTTTATGAAATAATTGATCGAGCCTAGAGTCTATGTTCTATAGAAATTTGTTCTCAATGAATCTCATTTAATCAATCAATATGTATTTTATGTTGCAAATATCCTCTTTGAAACTTTTAAGCTTGTTCCTTCTAGTTTAACAAAATCCACAATTGGGATTTGAAGTTATGCATGGATAGTTGAGGTACTAATATTGAATTTTAAAACTCCAGTTGGTGTAAGTAGTAGAAGTGGATATTGATCTAGGAATGTTGCATCTCGAATAGCTCAATGAATAGCATCTATTAGATATGATTTTCCTATTCCTATTATTTCTTGGACTATCATGTGTAAGGGGAAAGTATTTTGACCTCCATGAAAATGTGTCATAACGATATCAAGTTTTTTTTGTTTGGAATCCAAGGTTTCATAATTCATATCTTATATTCTATCATCATCTATAAGAAATCCATTATCTTTCATGGTGATTATGAATTTGATTGCTTTATTTGTGTATTCTTTACCTCTATATGCATTATTTCATATTGTTTATATCTCAATATCTCTTCTTCCAAACATATCTATCTCACTCACTTCCATAACTTAGCCACGTTATATCTTGGATATGATTTCCCATTCATGTTCCACTGTGTTTTGTTGAATACGTATATTATCCTCATCTTCAGTCTCACTGTGACTTTCAACATCTTCTGGAATTATTATTCTCTCCATGTGCCAATAGTTATAATTAAATGAATCTCATTTTGATATTATTTATTCATCATCAATTCTGATATTTATTTGTATATAATGAAATGGATTGTAAAGTAATAACTTTAACCAATAGAAATCAATCTATTTATTTGATTCATTTGTAGGGATGAAGGAAAACCTTAGAAATACTCTCACTATAGCTGCAATACTTCTTGCATCCCATTTGTTGCCTTTTTTTCACCTTGGATTATATGTCGAAGATTTTGTTTCTTCAATAAGTGATGTGATTTCCATGGAAAAAGGCTTAATATTGTATCCATAAATGAAAGACATTGTATGCTCTTCATGATCATCTTCTTCATTTTTGTCTACAGGTTTGAACATGTGATGTGAAACATTCAAATTAACAAATACTCTATTGCTTTCTACAAATGAAAGCTCCATCAACATGTGGCATGTTTCTTGTGCCCCAATGTCTCTTTCAATAATTATCTCGGTTACAAGTATTTTATATGTTTATCCTACTAATTCATCAATATTTTCTTACTAATTCACCCTTGTGATCTTGAAATCTTTATCTGTCATTGTCATTTATTTTTTATTTCTTCCTCTCTTTGTACATCTATCATTTGTTTTTGTCTTCATCTACGATATTGTCTTTGATAGTGTCTTTGTTTTTCTCTTTCATATTCTCTTCATTATTCTTCATTTTGAAATTTTAATTTTGGTTGAGCCATATCTACATAATATTTAAGTAAATCATATTACATAATTCATAAATATTTAATAACTATGGGATATGTAATTCATATTCATAATTCACAAATATATAGAAACATCAAATAACATAATTCAAAAATATATAAGAATATATAAGAATATCAAATAAATTATGAATGGTGACTTATAAAAGAATATGACCTAAACTAAAAATTATGTATAGCGTCATAAATATTATATTAAAATTAATATAACAATAAGTATGATTATTAGCATATAAATGGAGTTAATTTAACGTAAACGTATTAATGATATTTGGAATTATGAATATTTTAAATAAATAAATACTTCATAAATAAATAACTTAATGTTATTATAGTTAAATAAATATACTTGTATGATAGTTATGCCATAATATAAAATATAAATATTAGATTATAACTATTCCTCACAAGATTCTAATTATAATGAATATTTAAAACCATGGCTATAAATATTTATCGAATTATCATATAATTATTATAATTATATATTTTATATATCAAATATTAATAAAGTTAGTTAGACTAATTAATAGTTATAATTTATTTAACAATAATTATAATAATAGACTAATTATATAGCAATTAATCA
>JARHVA010010464.1:130000-142500 GCA_037957365.1 Torreya grandis | reverse complement strand
AATTTGAAATTAATTAATTAAACTTGATTATTATTAGTGTAATAAAGTATTTGTTTTGTAATTTAATGTAAAATTGTTAATATATCTCAGAAATTTATATAAATACATATTTCTAACATTAAATTTTTTTTTATAACTTAGAAAGGCCTTTATTAGAGAGTCAAACCATAATTCAAACTTGGGATGACTCGATAATATAAAAGTTTATTTTTAATTATAAAAATAACATGTATCCATCTCATTTATCTAGATTCAACATTGTATTTCTACCATTACTATTATTCTTATTTATGAAAATTGTATACGACACCTTGTATCTCACACTTATTTGATAACTACACTAAAAATGTGGAGATGGTAAATTTTTATTGCACCCTCCTTCCTTGTTATCCACCCTTATTCCAATTGAGGAAATCATTGGTCAAATTTAATAGGTAATTTTTTTCCCCCACATTCAAATTTTGTCATAATAAAAATATGGTCATAAAAGGTTAACTTTGTGTGGGCAAATGTCCCTTAAATTGCTTTCATAATAATTCTTTCTATCGACACTTTCCACTTCACATGCAAAGATAAAATGGAATGTGTATGGTGTTGGAATTACATATTGATAACCAATGAGAAAAATTAGGAATCAAATCATTGATTTTTAGGTGTGTTACTTTTGGAAAAATGAATGAATCCCTAATCAATAATCCTTTAAATCATGTCAACTTGACCACATCAATGTCATGATTTATGTTTATAACCAAATATCGAACAAATGTCATTGACCTAAGTATCCAATACTTATGGTTTTAAACATTGCAAAAATATTTAATTCCATGGTCCCTCTTTACACTATGTCCTTGTCTTTAAGACTATGGACTTATCAATAATGAAACTTAGACATTCAAATGATCTAGAAGCTAGATTATTACAAAAATCATCAAAGGTCCAAATGACATTCAACTTCATTTCTTAATGCCCAAAGATGTCAAACTTCCCTTCTTGGTTGATTTAAGGTTTTATTAACTGGTGTCAAAATGATGTTGATCTCAACCCAATGTAGCCAATTAATTTATTTATATAATAATCAATCTAAAAATTGGTAAACTTTAAAAGTAAAGATGAATAATTAGAAATCAACTTGAAGGACTACATAGCACAATTGAAGACTAGAAAAGTCAATCAAAAAGATGTTTTGACTTAGTATGTGATCTTATTTGCATCATGTTTTTAAATCTATTAGTGTGTTCCACCTTCATCATTTAACACCTACTTTTCCTGCCCAACCTAGGTCATATAAAAGTAACACCTACAACCATTTCAATAAAAGACATCAATAATACGTACTAAAATATAAATGTATAAATTTTAAATAAATATAATGCTAAATTAATCACTTAAAATGAATCTAGAGTAATTTTAAATTTTTATAAATCATCTAAATGTCAAAATTTTACTATGAACCTAGCACAACAGTTTAGATAAATGGTCATGATTAGAATATTAGGTAGGTGTGCTCATGACATGTACCCTCCCTTAAGAATCTCACCAACCTTGGAGCCTAAAATAAGTGATGATATTGTTACCATAAAATATTTTCATTTTGCTAGGTAACAATTATTTCACCCATCTGATCGTATTAGATCAAAACTTATTGAAATTTTATATTTCAAAAATTAATTTTACACTAAGATAGAATATTGATGTGCTTTAGCTGATTTATGTCCTTGTCTACCACTTAAATATTATTCAAATCCAAAATATGTTACAGATTTAGAACATATTTTCTTAGAATAATGAGGAATATCTAGACAATAATCCATTGGGTTGATATTTTCTATGATGTCAAAATTAATGCCATAGCATCATGCTAGTTTATAATATTTTCAAAACTTGATTGAGCTTTTGTGGGGTTTTTTCCCTCATAAATACATTGTTAAAAGTATTGAATTCTCTATGTGATCCTTTTATATCAGCATAGATGTTATACCTATGAAAGGAAATTTTTATTCTTTGATGTATGATAGCTATTCAATTTTTCAAACTATCCTAGCCAAATGGAGTTCTAAACTTTCACGCATACAAGGCTTAAAAAGGTGCCATATTGATTACATAATGGTAGTTATTATTGTAGTAAAACTCTAACAAGTAGAGAAAATATTCGCACTTATATTGTTGATCCATGACATACATTCTTAGCATGTCTTCAAAAATCATGTTCATCCTTTCAATTTGACCATTCGTTTATGGGTGATAGGATAATCTAAAGTTAGCTTGGTACTAAAGGAAACCATCAAAGTTTTCCAAAATTGAGAAGTGAACAATTTTTCTCTATTTGGGTTTATCACTTCGAGTAAGCCATGAAATAAAACCACTTATTTTATAAACCTATTTGTAATAATGGTAGCATCATTCATGATGTTTCCTATTATAAATTGATCAACATTAGTGAGTTTATAAATCACCATTATGATTGAATCATGTTTGTTTCAAGGTTTAGGCAATCACATGCTAAACTCCATTGATGTCACCACCCATTTCCTTTCAAAAATAAAATGTGGATAAATCAATCCTTTGAGATGGCCATGTTCACCCTTAACATGTTGGCATTACAAACATTTCTCCATAAATTCAACCATATATATCTTCATGCCTATCTCAAAATATAACTTTTCAGATCTTGTGCCATTTTTTTGACACCAGGGTGAGAATAATGATGTGTTACATGTACTTAATTTAATATTTATTACTTCATATTACTTGAGATCAGAGCATAAATTCTACCATTTTGTCTTAATAGATCATATAGATCCACTAAAAAGTTAAAATTAGGCTTTTTTGATCTTAATTTAGCATAAAAATTTTAGCATTCTAAGTCTTATTTATTTTATACTAACACATAATCCTTAAAATTTGATCTTAGAATAGAGATAGAAAAAATGTAGGTCCTCATACACAGAAAACGAACTACTCTATTCTATTTTCCCTTCACACAATCTAAATAAATAAATATAAATAAATATCTTTCCCTATCAAATTTGCTCTTTTTTATGAATAAATAAATTAATCTAATAAAATAACTGCTACACTAACCTAATCTAACAAATAAATAATATTGGAAATTGAAAATAACTCTAACCTAATTGAGGTATATATTAGTTATAATACAATGGTATATTGATGACAAAATTCTCAATATGATATCTCCTTTTATCCTTACCCTAGATGATTCCCAAACTCTGGAACAAATGGGGAAAGGAGAGGAGACACAACCCCAAATGGAGAGAAACTAAATTGAGGTTGGCCAATGCTCTGGCTTGGAAAGACCAAGTTGTTGATCCAATAACACTTCTTCGCCTATGGTAATATAGTCAACATGAAATTTATAGAGGTTGGGTATTCAATAAATTATATCAAGACTATGGATAGAATAGCTTCAAAATAATAATATCTAATGGCAATTTTTAGATCTAAAATTATACCAAAATGGACTTCTTGTAGAAAGAGTTGGGAGTTTGCATGGAGGAGTTCAACTAAGTTCAAAGGGGAACTTAACTTGAGATAAATTAATAGTGACTAAGAATAGAAGATGGATTGAACTGGGCCTAATGGAGGTGAACTCAATGTGATAAAAGCAATAAATATGACACCAAACATGTAAAAGGTGTCGAAATTGGAGTTATGGGTGCTAATTTTGGAAGATGTTTGAATTGTGATAGAACTACACTTGTTTGTAGGGATGGTTATGTAAATACCATCTCTAAGGAAAGAACCACCCTCAAACATTATAAAACCACCCTACATTTAAAAAAAAATCACCCTTATATGATGGTTTTGCCAAGGTAGTTTGCATAAGTTTACCAAGGTAGTTTACATAACTTCCCTAATGAACCCATCATTGATAGGGTGGTTTCATAACTTAAAGGGCTTGTTCCATCACTAGAAGTGGTAGTTTTATCACTAATGAAGGATATTTTATATGAAAAAAGAGAAACTACAAAGGCCACAAAAAAGGGGTTTTGAAGTGTCTTGGGGACAAATGAAGAATAATAAAAGGGATGAGAGCTAGAGAGTTCCCTATCAAGGATAAAATAAGAGATCACTAAATCACCATTAAATTTGTATTGGGAGTGTCACACCATATAAATTTTGGGTACATACATATTTATCCCTTATTAATATGCCTTGTCATGAGTTTTTAATGTGTAGTCCTTATTAAAGTCTTGTAAAAAGGAAATAAGAGGTTAGGAATACTTACTTAAATGGTGAATTGAAGCTAGTTAGGACTCCATGTAACCTTCGAGTAGAAAATAAAAACTAATTAAAACTTGAAAATAAAATGGAAAATAAGTTATGAAATCATAATACAAATAAGAATATGTATCATGTGTGTGGGTAAGATCATACTACCTATTACAGTGTCAACTTGCACCCTTGGGAGAATTTTTTTTGGCTTCTCCCAGTTGAGCCATAAAATGGGGACAAACTTAGGCTATGAGTCACCTATACTGGGGGTGAACCTCTGGAGTAGGTTGTTTTCCTCTTTAATGCTCACCTAAAACTAAATCTAAGCCTAGTGCTTCATGAGAAAAGGGTTAGAGGCTCCTAATAAAGTTAATAGGGTGATGCACCAAAATATAGGTTGATGCTCCCTACTTGACTCAAAGAACACTAATGAAATAAGTAAAAAAATAGGTTTAAACTTCTATTATCTACTTATAAATACATGTAAAGCCCCACCACATGGTCTAAGATGAGGGAAATGGAGAGATCTAAAGTAAGGCACCAACCAATCATAGTATCCACATGTAGGCTTTGATCAAAAGATGTAGAACACTAAACATGATGTGCATGGAAAAATAAACTAGTAACTAGCTGAGATCATAATTCAATGAGGGAGGGAATTATACCACATACATAAATTGGAAATATACACACTATACCAAAATAGTGAAATCAAAACATAGCCTTCTATTGCTTTAAGAGGTTACCAATTCTATCTTGGCAGAGACTAGTTTAACTAAGAGAGGGAACTGAGATAACTATAGAGAGAGATCTAATGATCTATCTAAAAATTGAGAGATATCTATTCTTAGCCCCAAATAGAGAGAGAGAGAGAGAGAGAGAGAGAGAGAGAGAGAGAGAGAGAGAGAGAGAGAGAGAGAGAGAGAGAGAGAGAGAGAGAGAGAGAGAAGTTAGGAATCTCATTATTTTTGATAGCTAATGCACTATTAGCTTTTGAGATGTTCTATCATGATTTTGGTCTAATAAAAATAAGCCATTATGAATGAGATATTCGTAATTTACTCATATATCCTCTGAGTCATTCTATTTTTAGCAAATTACACTAGAAGATAAGAATTTGCCAAATTCAGTAAGATATGATCTGGTCAGAGGTTATCCAAATACTTCCAAAATTCCCAAGGTCTAATCCTTTGATCTTCCACTAGATCTGATTACAAAGGCAAGATCTTCAAGTCTTTGAACTACCAAGGACACATCATGTCTATTTTGAGTTGTTGATTGTCAATGCATTACTTGAATTAATCTTTTCACACCTGCTATGTACCTTGGATCTCAAACCAAATTAACTATAGAGGAAAACCAATCTATATATATTGGTTTTCTTATAGATATATCACTTTGCCCAATAATTAGTCCCATTTGAGCCCATATCAAGCTCTATTTCTTTTGTTTTCTCAGTCAGACTCAATTTTGAGCTCTTTTACTTATCAAGTTGGGCTTTTCCTACATGATCACCTTTTGTTGAATTAACATGGGTTACTTCTTTGTTAGTTATTGATGATCTAACTTGATCCTTTTGACACCTTAACCATCATGTGTTATCAAATCTTGAGATCTAGTTAACATAATATATAGATATTTGGGACCCATCACTTTGAGTTCTACTTATTATTGGTCCTCAATATATGTTGACCATTTTAATTGCACCAAGATCCTATGGTCTTGATACTTGTCAGTTATGTGCTCTTCCTCAAGTCTCCACCAAGGATTTTTTGAGCCCTAAGGACTAATTTATAGAGCTTAAACTTGATGTTTATGTTAATGTCATTTGAAATTTGTGATAACATTTTTGATATCCCATAAACCATCAAATTTAATCTCATATGTATTTTTACCTGGGCATAAAGTTGACACTTATGCGGATGTCTTTCACATTTTGGCCAACTTTGAAAATTTGTAACTTGAAACACAAAACTCATAAAGACACCAAATTTTTAGGAGATGGTCTTAATGCCACAAGGAGAAAACCCATTTGATCCATTGGCCTGGAAGGCTTCTTGAGTGAAGGTATCAAATGCATAAGCTAACTAGTCTACTTGATCTTGGTTCAAAAATGGCCAAAAGTGAATATTTGGTCATTTTAGTCTACAAAGACAATTTTTAAGATGCATATCTTCCAACTTGCATCATCAAGTGAGCTAAAACTTTGGCATGAATGATCTTGTCATGAGAGTGAATGGTCCATATGATTGATTCTTATTGACTTGCCCATATGTCTGAAATCTAGTAGTAATGAAATAGTCATTTATCTTTTCCTACTATTGGGACCAAATATTTGGACAAAATATGGATGGAGTGAGCAGAGAAGATGAGTTCCACTTACTCCCAAATTTTTCATAAGGTTAATATTGTAGTGTTTTAAAGGTTTGTGAGCTCCATGACCTCTTCACTCTACCCAAACCATCCAAAGCTTATCCAAATGATTTGAATTAATTTCTCAATTAGGAATGTTGCATCAAGATGTTATAACAAGTGAGCATGGCTTGGTAGGTGGGCAAAATTTGGATAATATTATTTATGACTCATAGGGAAGCATGCCTGTTATGCTTGAAAATCTATTTTATTTGCTGGTCAGATCCATTGGACATGGAGTCACCTCTTTGCCACTGAGCTTGTCTAAAACCTCTCTTGGAATAAAAGGATACAAACAATTAAACAAAAAAAATAACCTATTATAAAAAAATTCACCAAGCCACTTGGAGAAAACATGAAATCTAACCTATCCTAAACTAACCAAACATAATAAAACTATACAAAACCATTAACTAGCTGTATAAAGTAGCTACCTTTTCTCAATAGGACATGATGCTTTACATGGTTGAGGGATAGTTAAAAATATGGAGAATTACTAGATTTTCAATAGATTAATGGTAGCTTTCTCCTATAAAAGGAATAAAAATGAACTCACCCTTCTAGTTTGATTGTTTAGATGTGAAAGCCTTACAAAATGAATGAGTTAGCTGATCTTGTTCTTGTTGAAACTTGAATTTGTGCTCTAAATTGAGCACAACTTATGATGGATCCTCCTTTGCATCATCAAACTAAGATAGGTACCTAATAAGGTATCCTCTTTTTAGTACAAACATTGATCAATTAGATTTTACTTTGCTTTTGTGTTTTGTTGTTTCATCATCATGTTCCCAAGGCACAACCAGATCATAGTCTTCTTGAAACACATGCCTATGTGGAAATTTCTATTTTTCCCCAAAGTCCTGTTTATAATAAGGTGATGGTCCTTTTATTTTTATGTCTTGAGCACTCAAGATGTCTTCCTCATAAAACTCACTCAATATTTTGACCTGAGGATTTCCTTCATCAATATCTAGCTCATTAGTCTCAAAGCCATGCCAAGAAGGTTGGTTTAAACTTGATTCTACCTCTTCTAAAATAAGTGAGATATATATTATTATCTCCTAATTATAGACACTTGAATTATCTTCTTTAGGTTTACCTATGACTTCAATCTTCTCCTCTACTTTTTTATAAACTGGCTTTAGACCCAAAAGGGAGATGGTGGGAGGGTGAAGAATTCCTCCTTACTTGCAGCGTATGAGAGTGTCCTTTTAGTCCATAGATTTGAAGGATAATTTTGGTTCTCCTTAAGGGAATGAGAGAGAGAGAGAGAGAGTATATGAAATCTTAAATTCCAAGCTCACTAAGTTGGGATACAGTTACTTGATTCACACCTTTCATGATTAACTCTTCTTCTATCAAAATTAGTTCAATTCTTATTGAAGATTAGACTTGACAAAGTGGGATAGGGGGTTATCTTAAGATCTTTAAGAGTTGGTCTTGAGGCTCTATGTAATATTGATTCAAGTGGGTCTAATATATTTTGAAATATATTAATATACCTCCTACATTTTGAATCAAACTTCGTATTACTGCCATGTCTTCTTTCACACAAGTCATCCATTGTTCACCTTTGAGGGCAAACGACCCGTATTAAAATGACTAGAAATCACTCATTAACTTCCATAGAATATGGTTAAGGATAACTAGAGAAAAATATAAACCCATACCAATCTCCCTTATCAACCCCACATATGTTGATAGTGCTTGATTGACTCCTAACAGGGATGTAACAGGATAATCTTGGTCTTAATAAGGGGTAGGAAAGGGGTGAAGGTCATGGTAAGGCTATTAGGCCTTCTAATTGCCACCTAGAGGGAACATATAAATTCTATCCATATGATAAGAGGGATACTAAGGCATAAAATAAACATACTAATTAGAATATGGTTGATTATACATATCAGATAATGGTAATTGGGCACTTGAACTATTCAAACTAGATGAGAGATACTCAAATTAACCATTAGTTTTTACTGAATGCCTCTAAAGGATAGTGTACAAAAGAACAACACCAAAAAAATCTCTACTACTTTAGTCTTTTATCTGACTAGGCATGCCAAAAACTATTATGGCTTCAACTTGCAGCCTTGGGAGAAGTTTCTTGAGCTTCCTCCGATTGAGCCATAAAATGGGGACAACCCTAGGCTATGAGTCACATATGTTGGGGCTGAAACTCTAGATTAAATCAATTTCCTCTCTTATGCTCACCTAAAACTAAAGATAATTCTAGTGCTTCACAAGAAAAGGGCTAGAAAGAGAAAAGGAATCCTAAGAAAGTTAAAAGGGTGATGCACCAAAATACAATTCAATCCTCCCTACTTGACTCGAAGAACACTAATGACATAAGTAAATGACTAGGTTTGAACTTCAACTATCTTCTCAAAAATTCATGTGAAGGCTCATTAAATCTTCTAGGCTGAGTGACATGAAGGAGAAGTCTAAAGTAAGGCACTAACCAATCATAGTATCCACATGCTTGCTTTGATCAAAAGATGTATAAAACTAAACACAATGTGCATGGATAGATGAACTAGTAAATAGGTGAGATTATAATTTGATAACCAATGAGTTTTAAGATTTTGAGATTTTCTATCATGCTTTTGGTTTAATAAAAACAAGTCATTATGAATGAGATCTTCATAATTTACTTAGATAGCTTCCAGGTCATTCTATTTTTAAAAAATAGACAACAAGACAAGACTTTTACAAAGGTGTAAAGCTATGATCTGGTTAGAAGTGAATTCTCCAACTACTTTCCAAATTCCCAAGCTTCAATCCTTTGATCTTCCATTAGATCCCATTATGAGGGCAAGATCTTCAGGTCTTTGAATTACCAGTAACATGTCATGTCTATTATGAGTGGTGGCTTGTTGAGGCATGAATTGAAGTAATCTTTTTGCACCTTCTCTATACCTTGGATCTTGAACCCAATTAACTATTGAGGAAAATCAATCTAAAGATATTAGTTTTCCTATATATATAACACTTTTCCCAATAATTGGTCCCATCTGAGTCTATATCAAGCTTTATTTATTTTATATTTTTCGTCGAGATTGAGCTCAAGATCCTATACATTCTGAGTTGGGATTGTCCTACATGATCACCTTTTTTAAAATTATCCCATCTCACTTCTCTATTAGCTATGGATGATCTGGCTTGATTCTTTTGACACCTAGACCATCACATGTTTTCAAATCTTGAAATCTAGTTAACATGATCTATGGATATTTGGGACCCATCACTTAAAGATTTACGTTTCACTATTCCTCAATATCTATTTATTATTTTACTTGCTCCAAGTTCCCATGGTCTTGAAACTTGTCAGTCATGTACTCTTCCTTGGGTCTCTGCTAAGGATTTTTAAAACCACAATAGCTAGTTTATGGAACCTAAATGTGATGCTTGCACAAACATCATTTGACATCCATGAGAACATATTTGACATCCCAAAGTCCATTAAATTTAGACTCATATGTATCTTTATCTAGGCATAATTTTGACACTTTCATGAACATCTTTCACATTTTGGCCAACTTGACATGCAAAACTTGTGAAGGCACCAAACTTTCAGGGTATGGTATTAATGACACAAAGAGAAAAACCATTTGATCTACTAGCTTGAAAGGCTTCTTGAGTTAATATATCAAATTAACAAGTTGACTAGTCCACTCGATCCTAGTTCAAAAATGGTCAAGTGTGAAGACTTGGTCTTTTTAGTCTACGGAGCCAATTTTGAAGATGCATATCTTCCATCTTGCATAATTGAGTGAGCTAAAATTTGGCATGAATGATCTTGGAATGAAAATGAATGGGATGTATTATTTATTCTTCTTGACTTGCCCATATGCATAAAATCTAATAGTATTGAACCAATCGTTTATCTTTTCCTGATACTAAGACAAAATGTTTGGACAAAATACGGATGGAGTGAGTGGAGCAGATGATTTTCATGTGCTCCCCAATTTGTTGTAAGGTTAATGTTTTAGAGTTTTAAATGTTTGTGAGATCCATAACCTTGCTCTACCCACACCATCTATATCTTGTCCAAATGATCTAAATTAATTTCTCAATCAAGAATGTTGTATCAAGACATTTTAACAAGTGAGAATAGCTTGGTATGTGGACCAAATATGGCCAAAACTACCTAAAATGTCTCATAAGGGAACTAAGTCATGTGCCAAGTTATCACATACCTATAAAATATTAGAAGTGTGCTATAAAAGATAAAAACACATTAAATATTTAGCTTTGGAGAGTAAATTATAAAATCTAGAAACAATATGACTTGATGACATAAAATATATGTAAAATTAAAAACATGCCAAAATAGGAAAGTTTTTGAACTAAAATGACTAGTTTGGGGGACTAATATATTCAAAAACTTGTAAAAAGTAATTAAATTATGTCATTTGATTCTAAGAGATTTTCAACTCTAGATCACCTATGCCCATTCTAAGTGAGAGTACAATCAATGGGATGAGGGTGATGAGAGTATGGTGAACATACCAATAGGAGGAACCACCAAGCATGATAAAATAGGTTTTGTTAACTTTTTCATATTTGCCTTGATTTTGAAAATTTGTTCAAAACATAAATAAAATCTACAGAAATTTGATTTTTTTAGAATTTAAATGATAGTTGGGGGTAGATTGGGAATATGCCATTTTTGTGATTTTAGGTGGATTTTGTGGGCTTTTAGATGGTTTAGGAGGGAATGTTATTGGCATATGAAACCACTAATCAGGTGACATAACCACCACCCTTTTTAGGGTGATAGTTATGTAACTAGCATGGTAGTAGTATAATCTTCATAACACAATTACATTAACACCATCTTAGGGTGATTATAGAAGCACATTGAGTGGTTATATCACCACCACAAGGTGTTTTTGTCTTTTTTGCCTATAAAATAAGGTGGTTCTATATGATGTACATGGGAAGGGAATTTGATTTGATTTGAGAGTAGAATTTGTTCCTAGGTGATTTCGGATCCTTTTTTTGTAGGGTTATTATATATAATGGAGTAGATCCTGGAAAAAGGATTAGCACCCCCAAGTCCTAACACTTTTGATGACTAATGATTTAGGCATTCCTAATTGAGGGGGACTATTATGGATAACACATGCAGGGATTGTCCCCACTTCTAGTTAGTTATTACGTGAACTTTTGACCTACTCAGATGTTGACCAAAAGATGTTTCTGTTTCATTAAGTTCTTATGGAGTGTATGATCCCTCTTCTTGATGTCTAGCAAATTACAGGCCTTCTTGTGATGGGTCGTTTAGACTCTATCAATACTACCAACAGTGATCACGAGGCATAGAGTTAGCCAACGCATTTGGAGATGTTAATGAACCTAATGTGGGTGAAAAGTATAGCAATAGATATACTCAGGTTGAGGGAATAGTTATCCCTAATTTGAGGAAATCCATCATTGGTATCCTCACCTCTTGACTTGTGGGAGACAAGGGTGTAGTTATGTTTTTGTAAAATTGGTCATCAATCATGTGATGTATTCTAGAGAGAGGGGTGCGTTACTCTTAGAGAAAATATATATTAGTGTAGACAATTGGAGATATTTCCTAAGAGGATCCTTTAGGATCCTTTCTATCAACCACCTGACCATTGTTATGATTTGGGTTTATAAGGGGATGATCCCCTATCACATGGGAGTGTTAGTTTGGGAACCAAGAGATATTAGGGCCATTAGATGGATAAATGTGATGCCCTTCATTAAATTTCCCTAGGCCATGGGGTATTTAACATTAGTAAATATAATTTCCCTACCCTACCAAGACATTTTTAAGTAATGGGAAAATTAGGGAGCCTATCTTGTAGTAGCCTTTGGGGACA